>JADBJO010014948.1:30000-37500 GCA_016801955.1 Conus betulinus
AAAAAAAAAAAAGCAAAGTCAAAGTCTCTTTACAGTTACCGTTGTGTGCAGTTTGACTTGGTGTTCAATGAATAACGAATGGTTCAGTGCATTGCATTTGTTTTTCATCTTCGTCCTCCGCCTCCTCCGCCATCCAATAACGAAAACGTACAAAAAAAGAGAGTCATTTTAGGTATCTCTGTTCATTTTGCGATGAATACATATGACAAAAAATCATGGAAAGGGGGGGGGGGGGGGGGGGGGGGGGGCAGAGGATGAGAGGAACAAACAGGGGAAGGGGCGATGCAGATTTTGTGTGTATGATAACATTGTAATTCCTTTGAAAGGACTGCAGAGTCAGCGTGTAGTACGTCAAAAGGCAGGACTTGTCTAGCGTTAGGGAGGTGCGTGTGTTGAGATGAAGACGGGAAGAGTGTAGGAGAAGGGGGGGGGGGGGGGGGGGGGGCGGGGGAATTCGAGGGATAGCGGGACTGTCCAAATGCATTTATTCTTCTTTTTGTTGTTGTTGTTGTTGTTGTTGTTGTTGTCCAGTCTTACGTGCCACCTTAGCGGTGCTGCACCTCCTTCGCTCATTCCGAGCCCCTGTCCACAACCACATCCCGGATCGGCCCGCCGAAGCCCCGGCACCGGCAATCCACAGGGAGCAGTCAGTGTCAAATCGTCAAGAGGCAACCTACCGGTGGAGACACTGCATTGCCGCCGAGACACTTCGGTGGTGTTCAGTGGTGCCTGTTCTGATCTAACATACGCAGGACATCACTTACTAAGCCACCTTCTGAACAAAAAAAATACTTTCAGTTTCCCTGAAGGAAGTGGGAGATTCCGGGCATACAGGGCATCGTGTGCTGAGAGTCACCTGACTCCGGGCAGATTCGCTCCCCTTCGCTGACGTAACATGTGACGTTTTATTCCTAGTCATTACAGTTTTCCAGCCGTCGTAAGCGATGTTTTCTCTCTGGTTAAGGTCACGATGGCAAACTGATGATGACCTGCGTAGTGTTTAGGTAATTGTTCGAGCTGCAACAAGCAAGGCTGTTTACGTTGCCGTGTTTTTTTTGGTTCTGGACAACTGTTCTAGTAAGAGCAGGCAAGACTGTTTAATTTGCCGTGTTTGAATAGTTTCATGTTCTTGATGGGCCATAACCGACAAACTCAAGCTTACTTTGAAACAGTTGACAAGATGTATTGATGGTGTGACCGCTTTGTGCATTCACTTTTACAAATAGAGATACTTTGTTCGGTGTCAGATGCATCAAGCCCAACTTCCATCTGCAACCCCACAAGTTTCCAGACAGATATTTGTCAGAGACCAGTTGCTAAGCAGCGGCATTATGGACGTCACCAAGATCAGGAAGGACGGCTACCCAGTCAGGACAACATTCCAGGATTTCGTCACGCGGTACGCCGGTTCCCCCCCCCCCCCCCCCCCCTCTCTCTCTCCCCCTCTCTCTCTCTCTCTCTCTCTCTGTCGCTCTCTCTGTATCTCTGTGTCTCTGCTTATGTCTCCTATTCTCTCTCTCTCTCTCTCTCTCTCTCTCTCTCTCTCTCTCTCTCTCTCTCTCTCTCTCTCTCTCTCTCCTACGGTCTCGTAGTTTGATGTTACAAACATTCCAATTTGTTTTCAACGTGTTCCTCTATAGGAAGATCATGACTGGATCAACGTGTAATTTTCTTTCTTTCCTTTTTCTTCTTTTTTTTTCTTTCTCTTTTTTTTTATTTATTTGTTGTTGTTGTTGTTGATGATCGGTTAATGTATGTTATCGCTTTCTTTTTCTACTTGCTTCGTTTTCCATGTCTTAATTTGGCCTATCATTGTGACATGGTAAACGTTAAGAGATGTAGATAAGACTCTGTACTTTACCTTTTAGCTGACAGACAATGCTTGATTTAAGACTGTAGAGATAGCCACTCTTTATATGGACGTAATTTACCTCCCTTGATATTGTTTTGGATCGCCAAGTGTACGGTACAAATACTTCTCTTTTTATCACATTTCAGGTTTTCTTGCAATAGATGTATTTGTATTTTTTTTGTGATGTCTTGTACCTTACCCAGCAGAGGTGCTAGGCCGTGGGATTGTGAGGTTCTGCCGCAGTGATGAGGTAGTCACTGGGGGCATAGTTGGCGTAATTAGTCTTTTAATTCAAGCGATCTGGGTTAGTACCTGTCCGTGACAGGCAGGCTAGTGGACATTTTCTCTACGAGGTCAACAGACGTGCCAGTTCCATCCAATTTCCATTAAAAAAAAAATGACGGGAAACACATCGAACGCCTTTAAGTCGCATTCCCTTTTTAGCAAAAGGGAGGCCTTATTTGTAGGCTGGCTGGATCACACACACACCACACACACACACACACACACACACACACACACACACACACACACACACATCTTGACAGATCAACAGTATGCACAATAATGTCTTGGGGGTGGGGTATAGAGTGGGGCTTTTCTTTGTTAGTTTGTTTGTTGTTCATCCGGTTTGTTGTTGTTGTTGTTGTTGTTGTTGTTGTTGTTGTTGTTGTTGTGTGTGTGTGTGTGTGTGTGTGTGTGTGTGTGTGTGTGTGTGTGTGTCTGACGTGCCTTCATTGCAGAGAGACATGATCAGAGCCCAAGGCCATGAAGAATGGACCGAAGAAATGTTTAATTTAAACGTATTCTTCCAGTTCGTTTCGTTCTTTTGTTTGTTTGCTAGTTTCTTGATATCCACGTTTTCCCAGGTTCACGCATGGAAGTCAGCTAACATCACTGTCCTATTGTCTTATCTTCTCCAGCTGCATAAATTGTCCAAGCAACAACCAGCAGCTGGGTTGCTAATGTTGTTGCTGCTACTGCTGCTGCTGCTGTTGTTGTTGTTGCTGTTGTTGTTCTGCTTTTTTTACTAGCTGCGAGTACTTCATTGTCTTGGGGGGGTCTCTTTTTTTTTTCTTTCTTTCTTTCTTTTTTCTTTCCTTTTCTTTTTCTTTTTTTTTCTTTTTTTTTTTTCTTTTTTGCTGTATTCGGTACGCTTCAGTTTGTTTCCATTCTCCTGTGTATGTATGTCCACGTATCTGTTGGCGATGTTCATGCGATGTCATTGCGAATGCTCACGCTGTTGTGGGATTGTAGGGTCTGTATATAAAAAAAAACATCTCGTGATCGATTGTATAAATCTGTAAATAAGGTGTTTGTCTTTCTTTTTTTTATAGTTGTTCTATGTGTGTGCACCAACCTTTAAAATGTGAAACAAAACTCACAATGTTTACCTACAGTTTTGGCTAGTCAGCTAGAAACTGAGTGAGGTGAAATTTCCGGTACCTTGTGTCAGTCTGTTGCTTCAAAGATATTTTTTTCACCCTTGGTTTATTTGTTAATGTCGTTTTTACAAAGAGTGGTACTATCGGGAAACGTCAAGATCGACGTAGACGAGTTGCTGACAATATTTTTTTTTTTTAATCTGCCCGTTTTGGTGTTGTGATTCTAACCTGACTGCTCCGATCTCAGGTACAAGGATCTTCTGAACAATGATGACGTCAGCACACTGCGTGCAGAACAGGAAATACGTCAGTCTTGTGACGCCATTCTGTCCACGGCTAGAGTTACTGGTCATCAAATGGGACACAGCAAGGGTGTGTGTGTGTGTGTGTGTGTGTGTGTAAATATGAGGGTTTGAGGTCGGGAGGGAGTGGGGACGACGAGTAAGAGGGAGGGGGACGAAGGAAAAGAGTGAATGAGTTTTCATGATATTTACTCTATCAAAATGTAAATGAGTTGAAATTTAAAATTTTCTTTAGCGAAAGAAAAGCTGACGTTGAATGTCCGTACAGTAAAACGTAATCTGACAAGAAACTTAATTTTAGTTAATGTTTACACATGTTTTTGCATGTCTATCGATCGGGCTACCCAAGAGAGTGAAAGAAGGATTGATTCATAGATATCACACTGTGTGAAATGAGTTCATGTGTGCATAACGACCTCAATTCCAGACACGCATCTCTCACTTTGTGAAATTATCGCAGATGTGCATACCAATTTAGAATGATTTTTAGGTACCGGAATGTGTTAATTATTTCAGATATTATGCCAGACTATGTGATATAGTTTCAGATGTGCATAACAGACTATGTAATGCAATTTCAGGTGTGCGTCCCGCTCTTTATGAAAAGATTTTTGGATGGTGCATCTCATACTGTGTAGAGTGAACTCGGATATCTCACGGAGTGAATTATGTTAAGTGTTTATATCACAGCGTGTGGAGCAGTTTTGGGGTGCATCTGGCACTTTGTAAAGCGATTCCAGATGTGCACCTGACACTTGTGAAGCGATTCCAGGTGTGCACCTGACACTTGTAAAGCGATTCCAGATGTGCACCTGACACTTGTGTGAAGCGATTCCAGGTGTGCACCTGACACTTGTAAAGCGATTCCAGGTGTGCACCTGACACTTGTGAAGCGATTCCAGGTGTGCACCTGACACTTGTAAAGCGATTCCAGGTGTGCACCTGACACTTGTAAAGCGATTCCACACTTGTGAAGCGATTCCAGGTGTGCACCTGACACTTGTAAAGCGATTCCAGGTGTGTGCAGCAGACACTGTAAAGCGATTCCAGGTGTGCAGCTGACACTTGTAAAGCGATTCCAGGTGTGCAGCTGACACTTGTAAAGCGATTCCAGGTGTGCAGCCGACACTTGTAAAGCGATTCCAGGTGTGCACCTACACTTGTAAAGCGATTCCCAGTATGCATATTACAGTACGTAAAATGATTTCAGGTATCTCAATGAGTGAATGGTTTCAGGCATTTACATTATGCTGTGACAAGTAGTTTCAATGTGCATCACACACCAAGTGAAAGTGTACGTTTCTTCAGGTGTGTGTGTGTGTGTGTGTGTGTGTTTTCAAAATCTGTCACACCTTGTAAACTGAACTCATGTGGATTTCTGCACACTTCTGATATGATTTCAGGTGTGTTCCTCAAGATGCACCACTGTAATCAACTAGACGCCGTTCTTGATGCAAAGGTAAAGAGTGTTTGTTTGTTTTGAAGCTCTATGCACGAAGCAGTTTTTTGCCCGCAAGAGAATACAAGTAGTGTTACCACACTGTCATTTGAATGGCGCAAGCAATTAAGAATAGAGAAACACCATGTTTTGACTGAACATCTTCCACTGGCAAAGAAAAGTGACCACCAAATACAAAGGAAAGAAGGATGGCGACAGTGCAGCTCTTGGATAGCATTGTTTTGTAGGGGCGTAGAAACGTGATGAGAGTTATCTCTCCTGGACGTGTGAATTTCAGTACCGGGGTTATGGAGTAGAGATAGTAACGATGCTATACAAATACGGATACAACTGATGGTAAAGAGTGAACGTAGACAGTCAGATACGTAAGTAAGTACAAATACGCAAACACTTTAGTGAGTGTGGAGGACATTATAGACATTGAGGAATAAGAGATCGATATTTTGTTGCCTGTTGTGTAACGCCATTGTTTCTCTTGGCACCGTCGTTGTTGCTGTGGCGCTGTTATTGCAGCTGCTGTTGTTGTTGATGTTGGTGGTGGTAGGAAGTGTGTGCGTTGTGTTGTACATTCGTTACCATGTTTGCGGATGTGTTTGCGTGTATCGACATTTTCTTTGAAACTGCGAAACTCTCTTCAGTTACAATGATTTCTACATTCTTTTAACTAAGATTACAAAAATTTGGTTGAACTGTTTCCGTGCATCGCTTCAGTACATGCTGAAAACATTGTTTCAACCACATTGTTACATGCAACGACTATCGGCATCTTCTTTGTACAAACACGCTGGTTTGTGTGTGTTTAGGCTGCATGAAACTGTGGCAGAGTGCCTCCAAGTTTTGCATTGTAGCCTGCTGTTCAGTCCTATTCCAGCATACTTCGGAGAGCATACAGGTTCGGTGATAAATCTGATCTGCATCTATAGAGGTGCAATTTTACAACCATGATAAGAAAAACTATATATATTGACTGTTTTCAAAAGTGGTTTAGATCTAAGATCATCATAGCAAAAGATACCTTCACTTTGAAAGCAGTGTCACATTTTCATAATTTTTGCATTTCAGTTCTCATTTAGACCGTTTTCTAGGCACCATTATGTTTGCATATTTGATGAGGGCATGCGCACGTGCACATTGGACTTGTGCGCAGTGCGAAAGAGAAGTGGCCACCCGTTTCTGGTTGAGGTCCGAGTCAGTCGTCCACTAGTAAATGCTGAATTGCGCAGTCTTCTGCTTGATTCATCCAATTTCAGATTCTGTGTTGCTTGGTCCTGTGTTTGACTCATTGATTATCGTATTTTGTGCGATGATGCATCTGAGTCATCCAGTATTTGTTTTCTATAGTTCTCTGTTTGAGCCATCCGATGTAAGATTTCGAGATATGCAGTCTTCAGTTTGAGTCGTCCAGTATCAGATTTTGGGTTTTCTTGAATAATCCACTTTTAAACTGTGTTTTGTACACTCTTCTGTCTGATTCATCCAACATCAGATTTTGTGTTTACTGTTCAGAAGCCTTTTGGGAGAGTCATTCAGGAACGCACTTTGTTTTTGTACAGTCTAATGTCAGTTATCCAAACTCATGTTTTGTGTTAAGAGTCTTCTATCGGTCATCCTTTATCACGTTTTTGTGTCATCGTCTTCTCTCAGTCATGTGATGCCATGTTCTGTGTCGGTCCAGTTTCCCACCATGATCATACGGTATCACATGTTATGTTACACAGTCCTCTAGAAGTCCTTTATCCAAAATCATATTTTGTGTTGTACAGTTAGCTGCTGGATTCACCCAATGTCACATTTTGCGTTGTACAGAGAGAACGGTTTCTTTTTTTCCCAGCTGAGGAGGAGGGAAAGACGGGCCAGGGAGCGGCAAGAAAGAGAGAAGAGGGAAAGAGAAGAAAAGACAAGGGCGGCACAGAGGGGAAGAGAAGAGCAGCGAAGGGAGGGACGACGCCTCCACCATCACCACCCCCTCCCTCAACACCACCGCCGAGTCAGGGTTCCTTTCGGATCACAGCCACTCAAAGCCAGGCTCGGATGACAAGATGGACGCGCTGGACAAAGAGCCCGAGCCCCAAGACCAGGAGGACCAGACGGAGGAAGAGAAGGAGAAGAAGAAGAAGAAGAAGAAGAGGGAGGGGCTGGGAATGATGACCCGTAAGTGGAAGAGTACAGAGAAACTGGCGCACGCTGACACCTTCTTTGCAGGGATGCGTCCCGCACGTGCTCATAGACAGACACATGGTCGTCCAGATAGCTGTCGTTGTTTTAATTAAACGTTGTCATTTTATTGTATGTGAATCATTTCACATTCTTCAACAAAAAAAAAAAAACAAAAAAAAACAACACTTTTTCTGATTGGTTGTTTGTTTTGTCATGTTGTTTTTCAGTAATTGAAATTACTCAAACTAAGTAGAAATACTTGCATCTATCATTTCAGAAGATACTAAAGCGTCTCCAAGGACATAATCACAAACTGTTTAATGATATCGCAGTATGCAGCATCTG
>JADBJO010014949.1:0-45621 GCA_016801955.1 Conus betulinus
TTACCTTCCTTACACAAAATGTTTTCACTATGACCATATCTACCACACAAACACATGTTCAATTAAACACTTAATTCATTACCGCCTTGTCGATCACCTGGTGGGCGACGGTTTGAGTGCTTGGCGCTGACGCGTCGCCCACCAGGTGATTGACGATTTACTTGAATTTTCACATGTAGCTGTGCGGTCTAAGGGAAAACAATCTTGTATCTACAGAAAGCTGAGGATCTCCTCTATTAGGTGGTACTCTCCCTTGGTGTATATCTTGCGTTTAATTCGACTTTTTCGCTCATATTATGGGATAGCTGGAGATAACTCTGGCTGCCTGTGTTCATCATGTTGTCGGCACCGAAGCGAACTTGCCGAATCGGACAGAGAGAATATGATTGACAATGGTGAGCTGCACATACCAAATGATGAAATTTTGGCATATTTTCTTCAAATATGTGACAGCAGCTCTCTGTTTGAGGTTTAGACCATGCACACAGCTGTGTGTGTGGAAGATGCATTGTGTTTATGTGATTGCTACGCACTGTGTTGACTACAGTTTATGATCATATTGATTTTTCATCCATACATACGTGGAGAAAAAGTTTTTGCTGAGAGCTGTTTACCTACACTTTTCAAACCAGTAGTGAGTGAAGTGTGTACTGAGCACAGGACTGCAGTATTTTTTTTTTTCTAAAAGAACATGATTTGAAGTTTTCAAAAACATAATATTTATTGTTGTATTCAGTTTGGTTCTGTCTGTATATTTTTGGTAAAAATACCGAAAATAGTGCATCTCAGCGTGTCACAGTGTGGCAGAAAGTTGCATCTGCATTGAGTTAACAGCCCACCACAAGACAAAGATACTCGTTTCTTTCATATTGACAACACTGCCACACAATGTTCGCTGGTCCTTACAGATCTGATTTTCTTCCCCAGTTATACATCAGCCAGCCACAGCATCCTTTTCAATTTGAGAGACCTCTTGCCGACTTTCAAAAACAAAAGAGAGAGAGAAAAACCTATGCCTGTGGCTCCCTTAAAACAGAAAAAAAGAACTCCTTGCTCCTATTCTATCAAAGTAAAAGTTCCTGACACACCGACCCAACTCCACATCCTCTGTCCCTCCCCCACAGCACAAGGAACACATGATGTGCACAAACATGTAGTAGCATGTTTCAGCAGATACAGAATACCGTATGATAATCCCCTCACTAGTTGCTGATAAATACAATTGTCACGCAGGTGAAGTCATGTGATTTATAGTTCAGGGAAAAGCTGGGCTGATGATGAAGCATACTCAGATCAACCGTAACAAAATAAAACCGGAGACGATATCACAAGTACAGTTTTATTTACAATTAACAATCCACATTACAAACGACTTTCTCACACAAAAAAAACCTGTTTCCCAGGTATTTTGATTCTTTTCTTAAAAAACAAAACAAAAACAAAAACAACTAAGTCCCAATTTACACACAATGAACTCCCCAAAGATCGACCAGAGGAAAACAAATGAAGGGAGAGAAGAAATATCCCTCCAAAGGATTCAATAACCAAGGCTAATAAAAAGCTGGGTGTCACTCGGGCAGACTAAGTAATAAAATCTGCCCAAGAGAAAACAGATCAACTTTACATTCAGTTGTCAAAGGGCCATCACCTTTCCAAACCCTAACTTGGGAGGCCAAAAATGAACATTCTCCGACATAAAATCTCTACATCTTTCAATTAATGAAACCAAATAAGTACTTACTCATGAACATAAAATAAAACAAAAATCTACAATACTCCTTTCTGCCTTAAATAACGCACAAAAAAATGAATCTCCAACAACAATCTCTATTCTACAACAATATTAATTCGTCACCCTTACAAATGTTTCTCCAAAAGGGGAACACACACAGAGAAAAAAAAAACCCAGAATGCTCAGAAAAAGGGGAAAAAAACCCCTTTAGTTTTATGAACGGAAAAGAAGGCCTGACCCTATCCTTGTCTGACACATCACCCACATTACTCACTGCACTGGACACCGGATTATGAAGAGGTGAGAACAGTCAATCCCATGATCGAAGAAGGCAGAGCGTGGAGCTGCTCAGGTCCACACTGTTGATCGCAGTCACTCAAGGGCAATGATGAGTAGATGACAAGGTGGGAAGAACATCTGGGCCAGCCCACGTGTTCCAGCCCCCTCCTCGGGCAAGCGCAGGTCCTCCCAGACTCGGCCACAGGTGAGGCGGTCAGCGGCGACAAGCGAGTCCACAGCAGGTCAGACCCGGAAGTACGGGTCAGGTCAGGTAAAGTGAGCTCAGGTAAGGTAAGATCAGTCCTGCACAACACATCACTTTCACCTCAAAAATATTTTGCCTAAAATATGAGCTGTAGACAATGCACAGATGAAACGGATCTGTTTAAGTACTTTTTTTTAATACCGAGAGTTCATACTGTATTAAATTAAAAAAGGCTATGTACCCATCCATAGATATTTTGTATCTTTTTCTTTAAATTATTGTTGCATTTCCTAAACATTTAATAGTTTATCAACTTGTCTCTATTAACTCTTTCGACATTTGGTTTCCTCAGTTTTCATTTTCTTTAAACACATTTCAACACAACATAAAAGAGGAGTATTCCATGTCTTTTCCCATGTAGGCAATCTGCTTCCCACTTCCCATTTCATATATATTTCCACCACAAGGACGAAGAATAATGTCACTCTCATATTTTGAAGTAAACAGGGGCGAGTAATACAAATATAAATTATATGAAATGAAACCATTCGGGGATCAAAGCACCCCACATTATCCTACTACAATTGAGCTCTATCAGACATCAATGAGCAATTAATCAAATTTCGTCCATTTCCCCAAGCCTTGCGAATGGTGGTGGAGGCAGCATCTAACAGAATGTGCTTGGCAATTATTTAACAATGAATTATTAATCATTTTAGAATACACTAAACAAAAGTCAAAGCCACACGAAACAATCCCTCACACATCTCTATACTCTCCGCGAGTTGAATATAATGAAAATGTTCTGCACTCACTTGCGTAATACAGGAGTCTGTCATTTTCCCTTATCGGAAATAAAGTCTTTTTACCAAACTGGCTCACATGAAACAGCCTTCATCATTTTGAATTTTTAACAATTCAAAAGAAAACAACTATTTTACAACAGAATTTGACCCTCCTGCTTGGAGAACCAATTCTTTCTCAAAACATATCCACAATTTTATCCTTTATCTTTAAACAGTATTTCTTCAGAAATGGACTTTCGCCCTTTGTGGGAAGAAAAAACAACATTCTACACAGTATTCTTTTATACTAGTGTAAATTATTTACAATTTAAATCGAATGATTTAAGATGAAATTTCAAACAAAATATACTGGAAAATAAGAACAATGGTTAAATAATGAATTTGGATAAAACAAACTTTCCACACAACACTACTTATTCGGAGTGCCAACACGGACGAGCCCACTCCTTTGGCTACATCCTATGTACGAAGGAAAACAGATCTATAATTTCGAATACAAAAATTAAAATAAGGAGTTTATTCTAATGTGGCAACAAAAAAATGGTTATTTTAGTGTTATTAATTTAATTAAATTCTAGGTTTACTCACCAAAAAGACCAGTGATATGAAACATTCACTTGAACACACAGGCAAATGAAGCCTCACGAAGAAGTCCTTCCGACTCCTGTTTGACAAGACAAAGACAAAAAAAAATAAAGTCCCAGGTCTTCTAACGACCTCTAGGAGCAGAAATATAGGTATTTCCCTCTGTTATTCTTTTCAAATTTTTTTTTCTTCATATCAATGGAGCCCAACGGCAACCATTATCATGTAACTTGAGTTCTCAGGAACGAGGTCCTGCTACACAAAACCCAGTTTACCCCAAAGAATAAACTTAACTTTTCTATGAACTCGAGAGGGAACGCGGTCCCATCACATACAGCAAACTACTTGCATACGTCTGTCCCCTAACACTGCTCCAAGTCGTCTGCTTCTCTCTCCTATTCACAATAAGGGGAAGAACACTTTAATCACTACAGAGTTGACAGGTAACAGAAAACACGGGACACACATGCTGCACCTGTGAGATGAGACAAACCTGGATCGAACTGAATTATTTTTTTAAAAATCTATGAAATGGGAACATTAAGCCTTGCACACACTTTCGCACTCTAGATTTCTCCAAGCAGAGACAGTTGGCACAAAAAAAAACGTCACACCGTGACAATATCCCCCCCTCCTAAAAAGCTTCATGCTATCCAAGCACAAGCTAGCCAATCTGTCCCATGCTCAAGGTTGAGCTGCCCCAATAACTCCCTAACAAAAATAACAAAAAGAATTACACTTTCAGGTTCTTCTGGAATCGATCTTTTGATTCTGCTCTAGATGAAAAAATTTCCTATGTCTCCATCCTACTCAAATAGTCCGCCTCCACATTCTCAGGAGAGGTGAGAGCATGAGCTGCATAATGCGGCTAAAGACTGCGCCAGCTATCTTTAGCCCGAATGGCATTACTGTCCACTGAAATTGTCCCTCAGGCGTGGTGAAAGCAGTCTTTTCTTTGTCTTCAGGAGTCATGGGTACCTGCCAATACACCTTTGTCAAGTCCAACTCTGAAGTACTTGGCCTTTGAGATGTAGTCGACGTCTGGCATAGATTCGGCATCAAATTCTATAACCTAGCTCAGTCGACGGAAGTCAACGCAGAATCGCATTTTTCCGTCTTTCTTCCGTACCAAAAGCACAGGAGAAGAAAACGGTGACTGACATCTTTCGATAACTTTCATCTTTAGCACTGAATTAATTTCATCCTTGATCACCGATGCTTGGGAGTGGGGTAAGGGATACTGCTTTACCCTAATAGGTTCCTACTGGGTCAGAGTGAGGGAACATTCCCCTAGGTTGCATCGCAAGGGTAAGTCAACGAGGATGTCTGAGTATTCCTTGCACAGAGATTGTATCTCTTTCATCTGTTTAGCAGACAGACTCATGGATAGTTTTACAGCCCGCCAAGTCTCTTCAGGAGTCAATGGAAGGAGAGGAATTTGATGATCGAGCACTGGTGCTTCCTCAATGGGTTCAATCACCACTGGTGAAAACCCTGCGAGCGCCCTTTCTCGTCTCTGGTATCTTTTGAGAAGGTTGGCATGGTACAGCTTACTCTTCCCCCGTATGTTGACAATATAGTCCCAGTCACTCGTACGCTCTTCAACTTTGAAAGGTCCCTGCCATGCTAACTGTAGCTTATCATGCTTCGTGGGCAGGAGGAGTAGTACTTCATCTCCAGGCTCAAACCACCTTCCATGAGCCTTTTTGTCAAAATTCCTCTTGTATCGGGATTGAGCATGTTTTAGGTGGGATGATGCCAACTCGCATGTTTGTGCGACACGCTCTTTGAGGTCGAGTATGTACACCACTTCTGCCTTTCTTTCATCTTCTGTCCCTTCCTGGGTCCACATCTTTTTCAGGACCGACATAGGTCCTCGAACCGTGCAGCCAAACAACAACTCAAAGGGGGAGAATCGCATTGACTCCTGAGGAACTTTGCGATATGCAAACAACACTCCCGGGATGTATCTGTCCCATTCCTTTGGCTGTTCTTGGCACAGTCTCTTCAACATTTGTTTCAGGGTCGTGTTGAAGCGCTCCACTAGACCATAGGCTTGAGCGTGGTTGTCAGGGTTCACTGACATCGTTATGTGAGCCCGTATAGATAGATCTATTGTTTGAACTTCTGCAGGTGCAGACTGATCGTGTTCCATGTCAGTGTATCTTCTTGCGTGGTTCGCATCAGAGTCGATATTCCCTCTGTGTGTGCTAGTGTGAGCCGGCGAACATTTTCCGCTCACGTCGCATGCGTGTGTGTGTCAGTGTGTGGATATCTGTGTGACAGCACAGCTTGGGGAAGGGTAGAGAGATATCTTGAACTCTTTAATTAATGTTTTCCGTGTAAGTGGGGAAAAATTGGGTCATGCATCATCCTCACTGTGAATTGCCCAATCATAGTTAGCCTTACGTTGAATTATCCAATCAAAGCCCAAGTTTACAGTAAAACAGGCTGGGGGTTAGGTGAACAGTCGCTCAGTGTGTTGTGCAACTGATTCAGAGTGGAAGTCTCTGACGTTTGGTGTGCTGTTTCTATGTTGGGAGGTCCCAGGGAAGCCTTTTAGGAACTTCATGTTCAGGGTTCCGACTTGCGGATTAGTGGAGCTACTGTGAGTCTGGAGGGGACTGACTGTGTTTCTATGTAATGTTCTTCTCGCTGTTGGAGGTACAGTGAAAGGACTGTTGTTAATATTTGTGAAACAGCGAGTAGCCTAAGTTTTGCTGGAGCTGCACTGAAGAGGTGGAGGGACTTGTGCCGTTTATCTATTTGGTACTAGTGTCTTCCCTGGAGCCTAGGTGCGATTGAAAAACCGGGTGAACACGCTGTTTTCTTGTTGAACTGTAAGCTGTGTACCTGAAACCTGGTGGGGTGAAGACTTTTGCTGTGGTTGGGTGCTGTGAATGTGCCGGTCTGGGGGTGGCCTTGGTGGCGCTGGACAACCCATCTCGGAGTTTGGCCGGACACGTGTTGGTTCAAGGTACGTTTGGTATAATTCAGTGTAGACATTTTAGTAACCCTGTCATCTGAACCTGGTTGCAGTTGGATTGAGCCAGGATACGGGGAACTCAGAAGGAAATCCTTATCTTCATTTGTTGATTTGGGCAGCTGGAGGCTGGAAGCTGTCTGAGGTGCCAGGCAAGGGGCCGTGTTAGTGCCAGGAAGAGCTATTGGTTTTGTAATTTAATATTGTTTGCATTGAGTAGTTATGTAGACTGATAGGATTCTGGCCCCGTAAGATCAATGTAGGGTATTTTGTGCATGTGTAAGTACATTCATTCGTGTGATCTTTCAATAGTTTCAGACACTGGAACCTGGTGGTGTCAGTATGGTCTTTTTAGTCTTATTAGCAGGCCTTAATGCCAGACTAGGAATTATGTATTTGTGTGGCTGCTAGTACTGTTGGCACCTGTCTGGAAGTTAACCAGGGAAGACGGCCCATTGTTGTGAATCGTTGGGTTTAAGTCGTATATGATGATATGCTTGTCAACCTTATGATGATATGTTTGTCAACCTTATATGCATTGCTCAGTCAGTGGGAGTAAGCCAGCTGCATATTTTAGCTGAAGATCATCTTTAACACAGATTGTCAACCGCAGAAGTGTTTTGGGATAGTGATGTGGTGTGTGTGAGGTTGTCCCATGGTTCAGCCATAGGCTATAATTTGTAAGTGATTTTTACAGCAGTGGCAGTGACAGTGACCGACAGATTTATTTCGGGCAATAAGTATCTGCATCTTTTATCTCTTGCTTTCCAAGCTACAGATGTTTGGACCTTGTTCCTAACATTGGGAATTGTGTTGGAAGCCATGCCTGTTTTTAAGGTTGTTCTGCTATCTAAGAAAAGTACGTAATAGTGGATATACAGTCAGACCAGGCTATGGATTTGAGTCGGACTGAAGTTTGACTTTGATTTTGTACTACTGTGTGGCACTGATGTCTTGTAAAGTGAGCTGTGTATAATCTGTCTGGAAATCTTTCCATTTATACAAATGAATGATGATTAGACTAAGGCTGGTTGCTAACGCTGGTTTATTGATTTGGATAATGTTACCATTGGGTGCATCTTGTGATTGGAAGAGGTTAGTTTAAAGACAGAATATCCACAGTAATAACTCTGACTCTCCACGTGTTGTGCTCGTGATGAGTGTGAATTTAGTAGGTGTAGGGCCCTATGGGATTCATGATAGATTCTCAGTGGGGGATGCACCTGTATGTGTACACAGATATCTCCCTGTACTCCTGCCTTGGCTGGTGACGGGATCCCTGTGTGAGGTGTGGCACAGCGTAGACTGCTGTTCCTGTTGCTGCGACAGTTTAAGTGGTACATGTGAATGTTGACGACAAACAGGGGCTGTTTTAAGGTAACAGCATTGGACATTATTTCCAGGATCAGGAGAGTGTGCCATCATTCATCGGTTGTGGAGTACACTACCAGTGTGTGACGGACACCAGCAGAAATCCTTGGTGACTTCAAATTTATTTAATTAATATCATTGTGCAGTAGGCTTAGTCTTAGTGTTGGTAGTTAGTCATTGCTTGTGTGTGTCACAAGCTGCACAGGCTTTCAAGACAGTTCGTCTTTTGTGTGGTGGCAAGAGACATTTAGGTAAACATTTCTTACATGTTGTGTAACTTGGTTGGGCCATTCTGTGCCAGTGTTTTATAGTGCTCAACCCAGTTATTGGATTATCAGTGCTCATGCGCGTTTTAAGTGCCAAGTTGTTGAAATTTAATCTGTTTAGTTAACCTTGTATGCATGTGTTACAGAATTGTTGTTTGGGCATTCTATATTAGTGATTGGTCTGTCATTGTGTCGGAGTTCATTCCCTGGTTGCTGGCTTGTGTATTGAGCCGGTAAGTGAATTTGCTGTGTAGGTCTCAGATTCACGGTGTCCTGTTGGGCCAACAGCCAAGGTGTTATCGGTCGTGTGGGTTGCACTGCATGGTAGCGATGCATCACACCAGGCTGGGCACATTGGGATTTGACCCGAACTAAGTTTAGTCGTAGATTAGTTTCATCACCTTATGTTAGTTTTTGTTGTGCAGTGACTAGAAATCTGTGTGTGAATTATGTCAAGGGGTTGAATGTTTGAATTTGAGAGTGATCGTGTGGGTAGTGAGTGGAATATTCAATATTATGGACCCGGTGTTGTGGTTGAATGAAATTATATGCATGTGAACTAGTCATTTGTTTCTGGACTGCTTATTTGAGTTTGGGCATCAGGTATTGTAGGTCTGTAAGTCTGTCTGTCCCTCCTTAGCAAGTTCAGGTCTTAGCGAGCCTGACAGTGGTATGGCGTCGTGGTCTGTCAGTGAATGTTTAACAGGTTGAACGTTTCATCCTTCACCTCAGACATGAACTGGGTCCCTGGTCGGATAGGACCTGCTCGGGTATTCCAGTTCGCGTCCACATGGCCACAACGCTTCCGCCACTGTCGGTGCGTCGACTGACTTGACTGGAGTAGCTTCAGGGTTTCTGGTCGCATAGTCCACCATTACCAAGATATACCGGTGTCCACGGAATGCTGGAATAATGGGTCCCACCAAATGGACTCTCACCTTCTGGAAAGGTGTTTTGACAAGAGGCAATTTCCCAACGGAGCGCTGGTGTTATACCCTTCTGGAACAGTTCGCTGGCACACATCGCAAGTTCGACAGTACTGTCGAATGTCCTCCATCCCAGGCCAGTAAAGCTCCTGTCGTATTCTTTCCAGGGTCCTTTTGGTGCCAAGATGGCCTGCCATGGGAGCATCATGTCCCAACTGAAGCACGTTGTCTCTCAGAGTCTGAGGGACTACCAGCTGTTCAGCTTTCACGCCTTTCCCTTCGAAACATCTCTTGAGAAGTCCCTTCTTCCTCAGAAAACGAGTCTTTCCATTCTTTCGTTCCTTGGGAGGTCCACTGATGTTCTTTCTGATCTCATTCAAGGTTGGGTCTCTATCTGGAGGCTTTTCAGTTTCTCTGGGGAAACGTTTGCCAACTTGTCAAAACTTGAGAGGACGAAGAAGTGGTTTAAGTGGAGCTTGTTTCTCAGCTTGAGTTCTGGTCGTGGCCATCCCCACATACACCTGTTTAGGAAGGTCTGTCAAAATCTCCCTGCATGTCCCATCTTCAAACCTGACTGTGTTACCAATCAAGAGTGGGTAGGCAGGTTTCTCCACTCCAATGACCCAAACCTTTCCTTCGAAGTATGGTGTTGACAGATGAACTACTGCTGTAGGTTGCAGTGAAGTAAACTTGGCCTCAATTCCAGTCACAGAACACATCGGTCCTCATAGTCTCTTCTGGGATCAGGTCTTGATCTAGGAAAAGGGCAGACACTCCTGAGTCCCTGACAGTATCTACCACCTCTTCTCCCACCACAGACGCGAAGGTTGGGAACACAGGTTCTTCAAGCAATACTGTTGCCCCATGGTACACTAGGGCTTCTGAAGATCGAATGAAGTTTGCAGTCCCTTTACCCTGCATGGACCGCGGGCAGGTATTCCTTAGGTGGTTAGGCGACCCACACCAGAAATATTTCCTTGGTTGGAAGGTCTTCTGTTCCTTGGGTTCATGTACAGTCTTCTGCAAAGGAACATCCTTGGGCGTTTGGTTACAACTCATAGGGGTCTTTGGTGTTTTACACAACCTATCAAAGTGAAACCCTCGGCGTGCATCGGCGAATGCCTCGGCTATCCTCAGGACCTCACCAAACGACTTGGGACAGGCCTACGCAAGTTTGATCTTCAACTCTGACGTTGAGATATATTTCCGAACTGCTCCAGGAGAACAAGATGCCAGAAGCATCAACCCAATAATTTAAGGTCTTTCTCAACCGCTCACCGAACTGTGCGAAAGTCTCCTCTCGTTCCCTGTTCATCGTCCTAAATCTCCTGTGGTATGTTTGCAGTGTCATGTGCATGCGTTGTCGCAGGGCTGCTTTCAATTCAGCATACCTGCAATCAAAAGGGATATTAACAAATGCTTCGCGCGCCTTTCCAGTTAGATTGCTCTTGAGGTACAAAGCCTTTTGATCTTCGGATAGCCGGTAGAATTCAGCTATGGCCTCAAAATGCTCAATGTACATCGATATCATTCTGGTGATACATGGGCATACGCAATTTGGGAGGCTAAAACCTGATCTCTCTTACAGGATCACGAAAGTCTCCAGTTATTCCTTCCCTGACTGATCCCCTCTCTTGAGCTGTATATGATCTAGTATCCCCCACAATTTCCGACGTGTGTCTGGATCTCGCCTCTTCCAGCACCTGTTGGGTAATGACACGATTCCTCTCTGCCTCCTCCCTCTCTTCCCTTCTAATCTTCTGAGGACTCTCTGCTGCCACGCTCTCCACGAGTTTCTTTCTACTTCTCTCTTTCTTCTCTCTCTTCTCTTCTAATTCTTTTGGCCACTTCTCTTTCTTCTTTTCAGATTCTTGCTGCTGCTTCTCTTTCCTCCTTTCAGATTCTTTCTTCTCTCGCTCTCTTTCCTCCTTTCAGATTCTTTCTTCTCGCTTCTCTTTAGCTTCTCGTTCTTCCCTTTCTTCCCTTTCTAATTTCTCTTTCTTTCCTTCGGAACTTTTCCTCCCTATCTTCCATCTGAACCTCTCTCTCTCCCAATCCTCTCTTTCAAAGGGTCTCATAGGCCTCATTCCTGGAAGAATGTCGACAGAAGGTGATCTCAGCGATGTCCAGACGTAAGCAGATGGACCAAATGGTGTCGAGGTTCTGGCTGGAGGAAAACCTGGGTGGCTAGGGGGCAGGGCTTACCTTGGGGAAGGAGGTAGTGGATATCGCTCGCTCAGACGAAATTGGAGTCACGACCGATTCCTGATGAGTAGGGCTCATGGTTACAACAGTGGATACCACAGTTCCGGTTGACATGGGAACTGTCACAGAACTGGTCGTCCGTCCAGATCCGGCTGCCTGTGCCGCAACAACAGAACGAGTGATCCTCCTATCTGATTCCATTATCTCTGGTTAGGTTTACCCTATACCTTTCCAAGATTGGTTTCTCTATGCCTAAGAAGAAGCTATAGTTTCTGCTCACAAACACCAAAGATTCTAAATGTATAAAGAAAAACGCAAACCGATGCCAAAAATCCTCAATCACCGTCAGCAGAGAAAAGACTCTTCATGCCCAAACCCGCGCAACTCAAATTCAAAAACAGCTAATATCACCAATGGGCATCAGAAGTCCTCACCTAGACAATGAACTTCACATGATACAAGGAATCCTCGAAATCACAAAATCACAAACGTGCAACTTGATGTCCGAAACTATTCACAACAATTCCCAAAACCAAAATCCGACCAGTAACTCTACAAATATTACTGCCTCACACAACCCGTTACTGTGAACCACAGGCAAAATGGACAATCAGCCTCACCTACAAAATTAAACAAATAGAACGTCTCTGCTTATAACTACGCCAAGTCTCAAATTAGGAGAATTAGGATTTTTCTTACTATCCTCACAATAGCACACGGGCTTTACTCTTTTCCAACATGAAAACAAATGTCTTTGATACAATCTTACAAATCTTCTGAATGATGTCCCATACTTTCCTTAAAAGGTGACAGCTTTACGCAACACAGAAGAGTTCTACTTTCTTGCATTCAAAGCTAATGACGTGATTCGAGTGGGGTCTTTAACAAACCCACAAGTTCAATACCTCAACTGAACTTACTTGATTCCTCTCAATGTCTTCAGACAATTACATATACACAAACCTTGTACACATTCATTCACTTTCTCTCAAAATATAAATTAACTGGAGCAAAACTATTTTTAACAATTGAAATTGAAAATATGGAAGTTCACTAAAACAAGAAAAATATTCTCCTAACCTACCCTACTAATTTCTTTTTTTTATCACCTATACTAATTTTAGGTACAGAAAGAAACTAAGAGAGAGCTCTAACTTATTCGCATTCCAGGACCAAACGATGGAAAGTCGGCTGAAGAGTAACTAGATGGCAGACAGCGAACCCAAAATCTGGCAAATCGGAAATGCAATGCCGGAGCTAACCTACCTACTTACCATTCTACTCCACAGCAGCAGCCGAATAGTAAAGACTTCAACATAAGTTAAGGACCACACCGCAGAATGCCTTAGGTGTTTTCAAAATCAAATATCAAATAAAGGTGAGTAACTGCCAAGGTTTCTGAACCCGACAGTCGTCAGGCCTTCTCAATAAATACTGCCAAGCAGGCAACAGCTGCACTGACTCCCCTTGAGCGTGCAGAAAAGTGCTCTTGTTTGGCAAAACAAGCTGTTTGTCAGCAATCCGTGCACACTGACTCGAACCGTCTACAGGTGAAAATCCTGATGCACGTGACAGCATGAAGGTATGGGAGTGCGTTGTGCTCACCACAATGGCCATAAAAGCTGTCGAATACCTGTTCTGAAGCACAACACCAACATGCCAGCGAGACGGAAGTTGAGAAATTTCGATCGTGCCCGAGCTATCGCCTGGCTGCAGGACGGAGTAGGCGTTCAAGAGGTGGCCAGAAGGCTGCAAGCGTCACACTCGGTCATCATCCGTCGGAGACCATGCCATCAAACCACAGGCACCGTCCAGGAACGGCCACGCCCAGGGTGTCCCAAGAAAACCACACGTGAGGACCGGTACCTCTGCAGACAGGCCCTTCGGGAGAGGACAACCACCGCCAAATGCCTTGAGTCAGCAACTGCGTGCTTCCACCAACACAGCAGCAAGTGGGCAGACCACTCGGCGTCACCTACATGCCGCCGCCTTGCGTTCCATGCATCCGGTGAAGAAGCCCATGCTGACTGCAGGTCACAGGGCACGCCGACTTGCTTGGTGCCAGGACCATTTGAGGTGGACTCGTGCTCATTGGGCCATGTCCTGTTCACCGACGAATCGCGCTTCATGGTGAGCCCCAAAGACGGCCGCATCAGGGTGTGGCGGCACCCACAGGAGCAGCTGCAAGATGGTGCTATCCAGGAGGCGGCTGCTTTTGGAGGTGGCTCCATTATGGTTTGGGGAGGCATCAGCCGACACTACAGGACTCCTCTCTACCATGTGGAGGGCATGCTCAATGGGCAGCGCTACCTGCAGGAGATCTTACAGCCTCTGGTCTCAGCGACTCTCCAACAGATCGGACCCCAAGCTGTCCTCCTGGATGACAACGCCACACCACACCACTGCAGGGCTGTCAACACTTTCATTCAGGAAGCTGGGATCACCAGGATGGCATGGCCTGCGAACAGTCCAGATCTCAATCCAATCAAGAACATCTGGGGAGAACTTGGCCAGCGAGTCCATGCAAACCGCCCATGTCCAGCTAATCGGGAACAGCTGCTGCACGTCCTGCAACAGGAGTCGGAAAACATCCCCCGGGCCGTCATCGCAAACACCATCAACTCCATGTGGCAGCGCTGTCGCGATGTGTTGCTGCGCGGGTGGACACATCCGTTTTTGAACAGATTAAAGAAACATGTTTGTGGATTTTCTTTTCCCAGGGTGGGTCTCTTTACGTTGCTTTATCATTGCAAAAACATTACGCAATCCAAATGAAACTGCTTTAATTTGATTCACAAGGGTTGCAATTAAATATCCGTACACATGAAACATTTTTTTGGTTTCGTGCGTGTTGCATTTGTCAGACAGATTGCAAGTGGTCCTTATGTTGAAGTCTGTAGGTCAGAAGAAACACTGGCGACACCGAATGCTAAAACTGAACAAGACAGAACTCTAGCCCTCAATTTGAGAGGAAAATTTTACTAATTATAAGACTTATAAGAAATATCCCTCCAAAGGATTCAATACCAAAGCTAATAAAAAAAAACTGTGTGTCACTCAGGCAGACTAAGTAATAAAATCTGCCCATGAGAAAATTGATCAACTTTATATTCAGTTGTCAAAGGCCATCACCTTTCCCAAACCCTAACTTGGGAGGCCAAAAATGAACATTCTCTGACATAAAAGGAGAAATCTCTACATCTTTCAGTTAATGAAACCAAATAAGTTACTTTCATGAACATAAAATAAAAAACAACACAACAAAAATCTACAATACTCCTTTCTGCCTTAAATAACACACACAAAAATGAATCTCCAACAACAACCTCTTTTCTACAACAATATCAATTCGTCACCCTTACACATGTTTCTCAAAAGGGGAACACACAGAAAAAACAACAACCCCAGAATGCTCAGAAAAGAGGGGAAAAAAACCCTTTAGTTTTATGAACGGAAAAGAAGGCCTGACCCTATCCTTGTCTGACATCACCCACATTACTCACTGCACTGGACACCGGATTATGAAGAGGTGAGAACAGTCAATCCCATGATCGAAGAAGGCAGAGCATGGAGCTGCTCAGGTCCACACTGTTGATCGCAGTCACTCAAGGGCAATGATGAGTAGATGACAAGGTGGGAAGAACATCTGGGCCAGCCCACGTGTTCCAGCCCCCTCCTCGGGCAAGCGCAGGCCCTCCCAGACTCGGCCACAGGCGAGGCGGTCAGCGGCGACAAAAGAGTCCACAGCAGGTCAGACCGGGAAGTACGGGTCAGGTCAGGTAAAGTAAGCTCAGGTAAGGTAAGATCAGTCCTGTACAACACATCACTTTCACCTCAAAAATATTTTGCCTAAAATGTGAGCTGTAGACAATGCACAGATGAAACAGAGATCTGCCTTAGCTTAAATACTTAAAATTCTTAATACCGAGCATTCATACTACATGAAATTAAAAATGGCTATGTACTATTGTGTTATCTTACGTCAGATTCACACAAAAGAAATATAAACACTAGAGAGATGAATCGAGTTAGACCGTTTATTGTATCCACGTTACCAAGCCGACGATTAACCACAAGGCCATAGTAATTCCGGAAGGAGGTTAATCAATACACTTCTATTTTATGATTGGACAATAATGTAATCCATTATTCTACATCCCCCTTTTTCCAGAATATTGAACTATCTGAACGTCCGTTTTTTTTTTTTTTAATTTAAATAAACTTTTGAATCAAACTCATGCAATCCAACATGCATCAAATTAACGTTTGACAGTTTGTACAAAACAACAGTTCACTTTGTTGTTCAGTTTCAACTTTCACTTTCAGTTTCTGCACGTCAACAACAAATAAACTTTTTTTTTCCCCTCACAATTAAAGGTCAAGTATTTTTTGAGGTCTCACAAGTCTTCCCGATTTTCTGCGTGTGCCAGACTGAGATTGTTCTTCAGATGATATCTGGGACGTCAGCTGATCATCTGGCATAACATCGAAGTGCACCTCTGGTTCAGGTTCTTGCTGTTCTGTAGGTCCTGGAAGTCCTGGGGGTGGGAGTGCTGACGTTGATTTTGTGACAACACTTGATCCTAAGCGTGACTCGCTGCTTCATCGACATAAGTGCCACCGATTTCTTCTTCTATTTCCCATACGCGTTTGAACTGTATAGGATGCTGGTGAATGAAAATCCAGGACGACTGCTTTTTCATCTGTCGGAGTTTTGACCCACACCGTCTCTCCTTTCTTCAGCAGTGGAAGTGATTTTGCTTTGTGGTGGCGATCTAAGTTCTTCTTCTGTTGCTGTCTAATTCAAGCATCCACTTTTTTGAACTGCTGTTGATTTTTGCTGGCTGGAACTTGGTTTGATGGCATTGATGGAATTCTGGGTTCTTAGTCTTCTCCCCATCAGAAGCTCTGCCGAGCTCTGTCCATGTTGAAGAGGTGCAGCTCTGTAATTTAGAAGAGCAATTTAAGGGTCGTCAGCCTTCTTCAACAAGTTTTTCACCGTTTGCACAGCTCTCTATGCCTCTCCATTTCCTTGAGGGTGAAGAGGACTACTTGTCAATGTGTAAAGCCATATGTTTCTGCAAATTTGTTGAAATCTCTTGAGTTAAACTGAGATCCATTGTCTGATACAACGATTTCAGGAATGCCTGTCTGTCTTCCAAAAATGGCTTTACAATGACCTATAACAGATGTAGATGTTGTTTGTGACAGGTGGGCTATTTCAATCCATCTGGAGAAATAATCTACTATGAGTAGATATTTGTGACCTTTGAATTCAAAAAGATCCATTCCCCACCGTTGCCAGGGATAGTCAGGAGTTGGGGTTGGTTTCAGAGGTTCAGGATGATGACTGCGTTCCTTTTCACAGATGCTGCAATCAGTGATTTTCTGTTCTATTTGTTTTGAAAGGCCTGGACACCAGATACTATGTCTTGCCAGTGCCCTGCGTTTCACTATTCCTTGATGGCCTTCATGAATGCGCTGCAACATCTCTTCCTGTAGTTCAATGGAATGACAATTCGACTTTGAAACAGCAACAATCCCTCTTGGATTGAAAGATCATGACGGACATACCAGTACTGTTTCAACTGAGCATCTCGTCTTGCTGATTCAGGCCACAGATCAGTCTTGCAGTAATTCATGACTTGACTGCAGACTTTGTCTTTGACCTGGTTGATGCGGATTTTCTCTCAGAGTGATCAGTGACAGGAAGATTCTCAACTAAACAGTTGACAAACCTGTTGGTCTCGACCTCCATCTGGTGATCCTGTTGAGCAGGAACACTCCAGGAGCCCGAGACAGTGTATCAGCTGTTACGACGTTCTTTCCTGCTGTGTACTCTATGTCATAGGAAAAACGCAACCACCTCATCCTGAAACGTTGAATTCTTAGTGTCAGCTCATCCAAGTGCTTTTTCTTGAGTAAGGCCAGCAGTGACTGTGATCTGTCTCTATTATGAACTTCTTCAGTCCAATCAAGAGAAATCAGCAAACTTCTCACAGCCCCATGTAGCTGCCAAGGCTTCTTTTTCAACTTGAGCATATCTTTGCTCAGTAAAAGTCAGTGATCTTGATGCATACATTACTGGTTGCCAGTTCTGTCCTTCCTTCTGAAGCAGAACTCCTCCCAGTGAGTCCATAGGATGATGCATCAACAGACACTTTTGTTTCCTTTTCTGGATTATAGTGTGCCAAAACTGGAGCAGTACTCATTGAGTCTTGAGTTTCTGAAATGCTGCTTCTTGCTGATGACTCCAGGTCCATTCATTTTCATGCCTGAGCAGTCTCGGAGAGGTTTTGAAGTGTTTGCAAGATTTGGGGTAAACTTCCAAACATGGTTTACCATGCCTAGAAATCTTCGCAATTCTGGAACATTTTGAGGTCTTGGAGATTGGTAATCACTTCCACCTTGCTTGGATCCACTCTGATGCCATCAGGTGAGATTATGTGACCCAGAAATTTCACTGTGTCAGTTGAGAAAACACATTTCTCATTCAAGGTGATACTGGCTTCTTGCATTCTTTGCAAAACAGCTTGTAGTCTCTCATCATGTTCCTTTTGATTTTTACCACTGACAAGAACATCACCAATGTCAGCAATAACTCCCGGAATTCCAGCAAGAATACGAGTCATTTCCCTGTGGAAAATTTCAGGACCAGAGTTGATTCCAAAGGGAAGTCTTTGTGTAGCAAAATCTTCAAATGGCGTAATAAATGTTGTTAACTCTTGTGACTCTTCATCAAGTGGAATCTGATGGAATCATTGTTACAATCAAGCTTAGTGAATACCTTTGCTTCTGACAGCTCTGCAAGGAGTTGATCCATTGCAGGGAGAGGAAAATTCGCACGATGAACATTTTCATTCAGTTTGGTGAGGTCAACACAAAGTCTGATTTCCCGTTTGCTTTCGGTACAACAACTATCGGAGCGCACCAGTCTGTCGGTGTTGTAACAGGCCTTATGATGTCTTGTTCCTCCAGTCGAATCAGTTCTTCTTGTACCTTTTTCTTCATAGGTAGTGGAAGACGTCTTGGCGTAGTAGTAATAGACGGTTGTGAATTTTCTCTCAGTCTGATTTTGTAGTAGACTGTCTTCATTTTTCCTAGTCCCGTGAGCAACTTTGGAAATTTTGAGGCTGGAGGCTGGACTTGCTGATTGCTGTGTGAAATTCACTCTTTCAATCATATGAAGTGCCTGTATCGCTGGTCTACCAAAGTAGTGGCTCATGAAGGTTTTCCACTATATATAGATCCTGGACTGTCTCTGTCTTTTCCGTTTTAAGCGTGGCACTGTACTTTCCAACAACACTGATCTCTGTTTTTCCTGGACCTAACAACTTCTTGTTGGTGCTCTTGATCACAGGAGAATTCTTCTGGAAGTACCATTTTGGAACTACAGAGACATCAGCTCCGGTATCCACTCGAAATTTGACTGAAGTTCCATTCACCTGTAGTGTAGCATTGTACGAAATTTGTCATAATATTTTTGTTTTTTCGACCAATTTGTCTTTTTCCTTTCAGGAATTTGGTTAATTTGTACATTTTCATTTTCTTGCCCTGTCATCAAGTGTACCTGTTATCTGGAACTCTCAAAGGCTCTGCCTATACACACACATTTGGCTAGATCAAGTTTCTTGGCTTCAAGCATTTTCTCTCTAAGAACATCATCTCTCACACCCATGATAATCTGGTCTCGAATCATTCTGTCTTCAAGTTGCCCAAAATCACAATGTTTAGCTAACTGACAAAGAGCAGAGACATAAGCTTCTATTGATTCTGAGGCTTCTTGTCATCTGGAATGAAACTTGTAAGCTTCAAATGCTTCTTCAATCTTGTGTTACTCCAACACAGAAATCTTGAAATTTTTCTATTATTTTCTGCAAATTTTTACTGTCAGCTTCGCTATCGAAGCTAAATCTGTCAAAAACATCCATCGCATCTTCCCCAATAGTTGCAAGGAGGAAAACTGCTGTTTGGAATTCTGTTTCTTCTTTATTCAGTCTACTTGCCACTGAATAATTATCCCACTGCCTTTTGAATTTTCGCCAATTGTTTGGCAACCCACTTACACAGTCAAGTTTGGCTGGAGCTGGTATATTTGCAGTGAACTGTTTCATTTGGCTTGTTGATGATGTTGGCTGTTCAGCCATGACGTCAGATGCTGAACTATCTTTTCTTTTTTTTTTCTTTTTTTTTTTCACTGTTAATCACAGCTTTCTAACTCTTCACTGATTCCACGTCTTCTCTGCATTGATCCCACTTTTTGACACCATATTGTGTTATCTTACGTCAGATTGAGATTCACAAAAAAGAATATAAACACTAGAGAGATGAATCGAGTTAGACTGTTCTGATTGTATCCACGTTACCATGCCGATGATTAACTACAAGGCCATAGTAATTCCGGAAGGAGGTTAACACACTTCTATTTTATGATTGGACAATAATGTAATCCATTATTCTACAGTACCCATCCATATATATTTTGTTTTTTTTCCTTTAAATTGTTGTTGCATTTCCTAAACATTTAATAGTTTATCAACTTGTCTCTATTAACTCTTTCGACATTTGGTTTCCTCAGTTTTCATTTTCTTTAAACACATTTTCAACACAACATAAAAGAGGAGTATTCCATGTCTTTTCCCATGTAGGCAGTCTGCTTCCCACTTCCCATTCATATATGTTTCCACCACAACGACGAAAAATAATGTCACTCTCATATTTTGAAGTAAACATGGGAGAGTAATACAAATATAGACTATATGAAATGAAACCATTCGGAGATCAAAGCACCCCCCACATTATCATAAGTAAGCAATTGAGCTAGAGCTATCAGACATCAATGAGCAATCAAATTTCGTCCATTCCCCAAGCCTTGCGAATGGTGGAGGCAGCAACTAACAGAATGTGCTTGGCAATTATTAACAATGGAATTATTATCATTTTAGAATACACTAAACAAAGTCAAAGCCACACGAAACAATCCCTCACACATCTCTATACTCTTCCATATGTTGAATATTAATGAAAACGTTCTGCACTCACTCGCGTAACACTGGAGGCTGCCATTTTCCCAATCGAAAATAAAGTCTTTTTACCAAACTGGCTCACATGAAACAGCCTTCATTTTGAATTTTAACAATTCAAAAGAAAACATAACTATTTTACAACAGAATTTGACCCTCCTGCTTGGAGAACCATTCTTTCTCAAAACATATCCATAATTTTATCCTTTATCTTTAAACAGTATTTCTTCTGAAATGGACTTTCGCCCTTTGTGGGAAGAAAAAACAACATTCTACACAGTAATCCTTTATACTAGTGTAAACTATTTACAATATAAATCGAATGATTTAACATGAAATTTCAAACAAAATATACTGGGAAAATGAGAACAATGGGCAAATAATGAATTTGGAATAAAACAAACGTTCCACACAACACTACTTATTCGGAGTGCCAACACGGACGAGCCCACTCCTTTGGCTACATCCTATGTACGAAGGAAAACAGATCTATAATTTCGAATACAAATTAAATAAGGAGTCTATCCTAATGTGGCAACAAAAAATGGTTATTTTAGTGCTATTAATTTGATTAAATTCCAGGTTTACTTTACCAAAATGACCAATGATATGAAACATTCACTTGAACACATAGGCAAATGAAGCCTCACGAAGAAGTCCTTCGGACTCTTGTTTGACAAGACAATGACAAACAAAACAAAACAAAACAAAACAAAAAACAAAGTCCCAGGTCTTCTAACGACCTCTAGGAGCAGAAATATAGGTATTTCCCTCTCGGTTATCCTTTTTTCATTTTTTTTTTTTTTCACATCAATGGAGCCCTACGGCAAACATCCTTGGATACCAACCAGGTACTGACGGACTGGAAGCAGGCCTTCATAGTACCCATCTTTAAAAAGGGTGACCGCCAGCTACCAGAGAATTACAGACCAGTTTCCCTCACGTCTATCACGTGCAAGGTCCTGGAGCATGTTCTGCATAGCAGCGTCATGACCCATTTCGACCAACATCAAATACTAATCGGGAATCGGGTGGACGTAGTGTTGCTCGATTTGTCTAAGGCCTTCGATAAGGTACTGCATCGTCGTCTACTGAGCAAACTGCATTGCTACGGAGTGAGGAATGACACACTCGCTGGATCCAAGCGTTCCTCACCAGCAGAAGCCAGCAAGTTGCCCTCAAAGGTACACACTCGTCCCCTGCTGCAGTACTATCTGGAGTCCCTCAAGGCACCGTACCAGGCCCGCTGCTATTTTTAGCATATATTAACGACCTGCCGGATGTAATAAAGGCTTCACACACCAGGTTGTTTGCAGATGACAGTCTCCTCTATAGGAAGACCTGCAGTCGCCCGGATCAAGTCTTGCTACAAGCCGACCTCACTCACTTGGAAGACTGGGAGAACACTTGGCAAATGAGCTTTAATGCAAGCAAGTGCAACACCATCCGAGTCTCTCCAAGCACACACAAGCAAATTTTACAGACAGCCTATACCCTTCACGGACAAACACTGGACATGGTGAGCTCCAGCAAGTACCTAGGCGTGACCATGGCGGATGATCTTTCCTGGACCCGACATGTGGAAGCAGTGGCAGCCAAAGGGAACAGAACAGTGGGCTTTCTCAGAAGAAACTTCAGGGACTGCACCCAAGAGATCAAAGCTGCCACATACACCACCATGGTCAGACCTACACTGGAATACAGCTCCACCGTATGGGATCCAAAACTGCAGCAACACACCCAACTCCTGGAGAAGGTCAGAGGAGAGCAGCGAGATACGCCTGCAATAATTTCCACGACAGGACACCACCAGACGCCGTGACACGGCTGCTTGAACACCTCAAGTGGGACAGCCTCGAAGAGCGTCGGCACCATAACAGGCTTTTGATGCTCTACCATATTCACAACGGCTGGTAGACCTCAAACCCCACCACATTCTACCGCCCTTCAGACAAACGGACTAGCGGCACACAGAAAATCCACCAGGAGCGGGTAGCCCACCCAGTTCTGTACCACTCCTTCTTTCCCCGCACCATCAGGGAGTGGAACCAATTACCAACCACCACCACATCAGCACACCTACACTGGAGACGTTCAGGCGCCGCCTGAGCTGCAGTCCCCACTATCTGCAGCCACCCCCAGTCTCCCCCTGAACCCTCCCATCAAAACCGTGTACATAGTTTTAAATCAGTTCATCAAGCCAACTAAGCCTGAGACACAGCAAAGCGACAACGCCACAACGCAGAGCCTTTACGCCTAAACGGCCCGGCTCTATACCGGAAGACGAAGAAGGGTATCATACAACTTGAGTTCCCGGGAACGAGGTCCCGCTACACAAAGCCCAGTTTATTCCAAAGAATAAACTTAACTTTTCTATGAACTCGAGAGGGAACGCGGTCCCATCACATACAGCAAACTACCTGCATACGTCTGTCCCCTAACACTGCTCCAAGTCGTCTGCTTCTCTCTCCTATTCACAATAAGGGGAAGAACACACTTTACTACTACAGAGTTGACAGGTAACAGAAAACACGGGACACACGTTCTGCACCTGTGACACGAGACAAACCTGGATTGAACTAAATGATTATTTAAAAAAAAAAAAAAAAAAAAAAAAGAAAGAAAGAAAAAAAGAAGAAAAAAAAATCGGGAACATTAAGCCTTGCACACACTTTCGCACTCTAGATTTCTCCTAGCAGAGACAGTTGGCAGGGAAAAAAAAAAAAAAAAAACAAAAAAAAACAACAAAAGAAAAACGTCACACCATGACAACAATAATTACACAGTTGAGGCGTTAATGTACGTGATCGTCCCGTTCCTGACTGCACCACTAGACTGTCCATCCAAAAGAGAGCCCCCGTAAACTGGCCAACACTGACCACTTTGGCACGACTTCGTCATGGACACAGACGGAGATTGAATGAAGCGCCCATGGTGTTTGGATTTTCTTTGACCGATATTAAGAAATTAGAATTTTGAAAATGAAGCTATGGAGTTCCATGGTGATCAACGACTTCATGAAAGGGAGTGTACTGTATGTTTTTTTCACAATCTACTGCAGGGTCACTCAGGCTGGGAATAAAGGAGTTGCCTGACGTTGGCTGTTTCAGGGGTGAAGGAGTCGCCATGTGGAAAACAGGACTGGTGCTGGTTGTCTTGTACCTTCTTCTTCTCCAGTAAACCTTCAGAAGAATGAAGTAGGGTGTTTAATTCAAGTCTGCATTTTCTGTCTGTTTGTCCGTCTATCAAATTTGTTTCTCAAGTAAAGTCGTATTGTTTCTTAACGAAAGTCGTACACACATTGGTGATGGTAGATCAAGAATAAATCGATGTTTCTTCATGGCCTTTGATGAGGGACATTGGTGTACTGTATTCCTCCATGTCATCTGTCAAAAGCCAGTGGTCTATTGTTTATCTTCGTGCCTTGTGCCGAAGAACTTCTATGTTTGTGTTCTTTCATGACCTGTGTTATAGAACATTGATGTATTGTGTTCCTTCATGATATTTGCTAAGGGACATTGATGTAAGTGTACATTCATAGACATGTGTTAAAGAACATTGGTGTAAGTGTACCTTCATAGACATGTGTACAGGAATATTGGTTTAAGTGTGCCTTCATAGACATGTGTACAGGAATATTGGTGTAAGTGTGCCTTCATAGACATGTGTTGAAGAACATTGGTGCAAGTGTACCGTCATAGACATGTGTTGACGAACAGTGGTGCAAGTGTACCTTCATACACATGTGTTGAGAAACATTGGTGTATTGTGTCCTTTCATGACTTGTGTTGAGGAGCATTGATGTGAGTATACCTCCTTTATAGATATGTCGTGAAGAACATTGGTGTAAATGTGCCTTCATAGATATGTGCTGGAACATTGGTGTAAGTGTACCTTCATAGACATGTGTCGAGGAGCATTGGTGGATTGTGTACCTTCCATGACATGTGTTGTCAAGACCCAGTATTGTCTCCCTTCATACTACGTGTTGAGGGCATTGATGTGAGTTTATTGTTTTCCTAGATACGTCGTGAGGGATATTGATACAGTGTGTGTGCCTTCATGATGCTTTGATGGGACGTTGGTGTAGTGTGTGGCTTCGTGACACATGTTCTGAGGCCAGTCATTGTTGTGTCCCTTCTTAAAGATGTGTCAAGGGTCTGTGGAGTACTCTGCCCCTTTTTGACGTTACTGAAGGACAGTGGGCGCATGATGTACCATCTTGAGGGATATTTAGAGACACAGTGATGTATTATGTCCTTTCCTGGCATGTGTAGAGTGTGGCTTCGTGTTATGTTCTGAGGGCCAGTCATTGTTATTATGTAAAAAAGATTGTTGAGGAACAGTTGAGTGCATGTATCTCTTCATGATATGTACTGAAGGACAATTCGCATTGTGGACGTTCATAGCCATATGTGTTGAGAGAACAGTGGTGTATCATTTCCCTTCATGACATGCGTTGAGGAACGACTGTGTCTTGTACTTCATTCATGTAGACATGCGATTGTTGAACGGCTGTGTCTTGTGTTCTTCATGACATGTGCTGAGTAACCTCATTGTGTTGTGTGCCTTCTTGACATGCGTTGAGGAACGGTGGTGTATTGTGTTGTTTCATGACATGTGTTGAGGAACGGTTGTCTTGTGTTCTTTCTTTCATGACATGTGTTGAGGAAACATCTGTTTATTGTGTACATTCATAGACAAGCTTTCAGAAACTTTAGTGAATTGCGTCCCTTTATAGACATCTGTTGAGAACAAGTGTTGTACCGTTTCCCTTCATAACACGTGCTGATGAACATTGCTGTATCATTTCTCTTCAAGACGTGTTGAGGGCCACTGGTGTATTGTGTGCCTTTGTGAACAAGTGTTGAAAGCTGATGCTTATTGTGTCCCTTCACGACTCTGTTAAGGACACTGCCGTACTGTGTCCCTTTTTGACATGTGTTGAGGGACAGTGATGTTTTGTGTTCCCTCATGAGTCTGCTCCAGGGCACTGGTGTGCTGTGTCCCTTTTTGACATGTGTTGAAGGACTGTGAAGTGTTATGTCCCTTCTTAAACATGTGTGAAGTGACAGTGATGCGTAATGTCCCCTCTTGATATGTGCAGAGGCACAGTGGCAAGGTTATGTCTGTTCGTCCCTTGTGTTAAGGGGACAGTGGCATGTCATGTTCCTTCTTCACACGTGTAGAAAGACCGTGGTGTATTATGTCCATTCATGATATGTATTGAGGAACAGTTCTGTATTGTCCTCTTGGGGACGTGTTTCTGGAGACTGTGGTCACTGTGTCCCTTCATGACATGTGGTAAGGGACAATGATGCGGTGTGTCCCTTCGTGACTTGTTTGAAAAGTTGATAGTATTGTGTCAATAACATATGCTAATCAGCAGCAGTGTTTTGTCTTGTCTTACGATATCTCTTCATGACATGGTAATGAACGGCTGTTTTAGTGTCCGTTTGTGGCATGTGTCAGAGGGCAGAGTTGTTATTAATGTGCTGAGAGATGGCGTATATTGTGACTCTTCATGACACGTATTAATGGATGGTTGTTTATTGTGTTCCATTATGGCATGCATAAGAGACAGTGATGTCTTGTGTCCCTTCACTACTGTGCTGAGGACAGTGATGTCTTGTGTCCCTTCATTATTGTGCTGAGGACAGTGGTGTCTTGTGTCCCTTCATTATTGTGCTGATGACAGTGGTGTCTTGTGTCCCTTCATTATTGTGCTGAGGACAGTGTGTCCCTTCATTTGTGTGAGGACCCTTCATTATTGTGCTGAGGACAGAGGTGTCTTGTGGTGTCATTATTGTGCCGAGGACAGAGGTGTCTTGTGTCCTTCATTTGTGCCTGAGGACAGTGGTGTCTTGTGTCCCTTCATTATTGTGCTGAGGACAGTGGGTGTCTTGTGTCCCTTCATTATTGTGCTGAGGACAGTGGTGTATTGTGTCCCTTCATTATTGTGCTGAGGACAGTGATGTCTTGTGTCCCTTCATTATTGTGCTGAGGACAGTGGTGTCTTGTGTCCCTTCATTATTGTGCTGAGGACAGTGTGTCTTGTGTCCCTTCATTATTGTGCTGAGGACAGAGGTGTATTGTGTCCCTTCATTATTGTGCTGAGGACAGTGGTGTCTTGTGTCCCTTCATTATTGTGCTGATATTGTGTCCCTTCATTATTGTGCTGATGACAGTGGTGTATTGTGTCCCTTCATAACATCTTTTGCAGGATATGTAGTGTAATGGTCCCTTCATAACATTGTTGGGTGTATTGGTGTATTGTCCCTTCATGACAAATGTTTGGGAACATTGGTGTATTATGTCCCATCATGACATGTGCTGGGGAACAACATGGTGTATTGTGGACCTTTACGGCATCTTTTGCAGGACATTAGTGTAATGTGTGTCTTCATAACCTATGTCAGAGGACATTACTGTATCATGTTCCTTCATGACACATGCTGGGAGACACTTATGTAATGTGTGCCTACATGACATGATTATGTTTGGGAACATTGGTGTAATCTGTCCCTTCATGACATATGTTGGGAAACATTGGTGTATTGTGTCTTTCATGACAAATGTTTGGGGAACATTGGTGTTTTGTGTCCCTTCATGACATTTGGGGTGGGTGGGGGGGGGGGGGGGGGGGGGTGAACATTGGTGTATTGTTTCCCTTCATGACATTTGTTGGGAAATATTGGTGTATTGTGTACCTTCCTGACAAATGTTTGGGAACATTGGTGTGTTGTGTTCCTTCATGACATATGCTGGGGAACATTGGTGTATTGTGTCCCTTCAAGACATACCCTGGGGAATATTGGTGTATTGTGTCCCTTCCTGACAAATGTTAAGGAAAATTGTTGTATTGTGTACCTTCATGATAAATATTGGGAAACATTGGTGTGTTGTGTACCTCTATTATATATGTTGGAGAACGTCTGTGTATTGTGTACCTTTATGATATATGCTGGGGAGCATTCGTGCATTGTGTCCCTTCATGACAGATGTTAGGCAACATTGGAGTATTGTTTTAACTTCATGATTAATGATGGGGAACATTGGTATATTGTATCCCTTCATGAAACATGTTGGGGAGCATTTGTGTATTCTGTCCTGTTATGACAAATGGTGGGGGCATCGGTGTATTGTGTACCTTTATAATATTTGTTAGGGAAGATTGGTGCATTTTATATCTTCATGGCTACTATTGGGGAACATTCGTGTATTGTGTATATTGATAATATATGTTGGGGAACATTGATGTATTGTGTCTGTTCATGACTTATGTTGGGGAACATTGGTGTATTGTGTACTTCATGACATCTGTTAGCAAACATTGATGTATTGTGTCCTTTCATGGCATATGCCGGGACCATTGGTGGATTTTATCCCTTAATAACATTTGTTGGGGAACATCGGTGAATTATTATATAGTGGGGGGTATTGGTTAATTGTGTCCCTTCCTGACAAATGTTATGGAACATTGGAGTATTGTGTCCCTTCCTGACAAGCGTTAGAGAACATTGGTGTATTGTGTCCCTTCCTGACAAATGTTAGAGAACATTGGTGTTTTGTGTCCCTTCCTGACAAACGTTAGAGAACATTGGAGTATTGTGTCCCTTCCTGACAAATGATAGAGAACATTGGTGTGTTGTGTCCCATCCTGACAAACGTTAGAGAACATTGGAGTATTGTGTCCCCCGTCCTGACAAATGTTAGAGAACATTGGAGTATTGTGTCCCTTCCTGACAAATATTAGAGAACATTGGAGTATTGTGTCCCGGCCTGACAAATGTTAGAGAACATTGGAGTATTGTGTCCCGTCCTGACAAATGTTAGAGAACATTGGTGTGTTGTGTCCCTTCATGGCATATGTTGAGGAACATCAGCGTGTTGTGTCTCTTATGTTGTTGAACATTGGTGCATTGTGTCCCTTCAAGACATATACTGGGGGTCCAGTCTCAGTGAGCACTGTCGGCTGCTGGAATCAGAGCCTGTTGTGTCTGCATTTACCGGACTTGCTTTAAAAGACACTTAGCTGGAAATACTGTTTGCCTTACATCAGAACATGGAAAAAACAGATACTCTTGGGTTCCTTAAGCACTGAAAGTGTATAGCAAACATAAGTAAATTTCCTTTTGAAAAATGTTTATCTTCAGTCATTCTCTCTCTCTCTCTCTCTCTCTCTCTCTCTCTCTCTCTCTCTCTCTCTCTGTGTTTGTGTGTGTGTGTGTGTGTGTGTGTGTGTGTGTGTGTGTGTGTGTGTGTGTGTGTGTGTTACAGATGACAAGGCTTTCTCCGAGATCGAGAGCCCTACAATGAGTCGTGATCGGCCTGAGTAATATTTTTCTTCTTCTGATCGATGCCCTCTCTCTCTCTCTGTCTCTCTCTCTCTCTTGTCTCCAGTCTCTCTCTCTCTCTCTCTCTCGTCTCCAGTTCTCTCTCTCTCTCTCTCTCAGATGGACAGACGCCAGCTAGTCAGACCAGCCGCGCTGTGGCGAAGTGGTTAGCGTCGCGGACTCCCAGCTAGGAGGTCGTGGGTTCGATTCTCATCAGAGTCATTGGGGATTTTTCTACCCCGACCGGTTCCTATCCAGAGTTGAGTTAGCTACAGACTTAGTTGGGAAGACTGGGACTACACAGTCCAGTTTTATCTACTTAGTGGGGCATCTCTGAGAGTGTTGCTCAAATTTCCTGACCAACTCTGCAGGTGTCTGTAACTCTGGGGTCTGTTGACGCCAGAATATATTATGAAAGGAAGTGTAGAGTACAGCCCTTTCATGCAGTCTCAAACCGAAATGAAAATCCGTAGCATCATCTTCATCATCATCTTATTGTCATCGATAAGCATTAAAAAAAAAAAAAAAAGTCTCAAATTCAGTGACCCTCCATGTCCTGCTCTCATGGTGATCTCTGTTTCGATGTCATCTCCACATCTGTTGCCTAGTTTCGATTCCGTCGGGTCATTGGTATCGGTGGATCCATGGGGGCTGTCGTTGGACGGACGTGGTGCCGCCCTCCGGAAGGAGACCTCACTTACGCTGGCTCAGCGAATAAGCAGTTATTGTAGTCTTAAGTCTAATCGGTGTCGCCACACTATAAAAAAAAAAAAAAAAAAAACGGTTAGAATGATATTGTATCAGTCATCATTGTCGTCACACTATCAAACAACGGTTGGAGAATGACATTGCGTAAGTAGTGAGTGCCGTCACACTACTGAAAAAAACGGCTTGAATGAGATTGTGTTCAGTAATCATTGTAGACACACTAATGAACGATGGCTGGAATAATGATATTGTGCTCGGTAATCAGTGTCGCCGCACTAATGGATAGCGGTTTGAATATTCATTTCTAGCCAAAGTCTGCTTACTTTCTTGTTTTTTCACGAGTTCCGGTTTAGAAAATGTAAGAATTTTTTAGTTCACGTTAAAACACGTGTGATAGATATTCAAAGCAAGTACACACTATTCAAAAGACTTTTAGAAAAAATGAAATAAAACTAACACATAAACAGCCCCAATAATGACGAAAACAATCTCTGTCGCTTCATACACCCATTGAGACACGATAGTTTCAGCACTATCAGTTTAACACATATGAGCGGTGATATCTTCCCTCCCTGTACATTAGAATCCAAGAAATGAAGTCACCATTTACCATCACACAACAACAATAAACAACAACAACACTTCAAGACGAAACATGCTGGTTCGCTATTACAAAAGTACCCAAGATCTCTTAGGCTGCATGAGAGTGTTGCCATCAGTCAGAAACCATTGCTGCATCAACAGCAGACTTTCAGTGTCACCAGCAGGCTGAGACCATTACTGCGTCAACAGCAGACTTTCAGTGTCACCACCATATTCCTCAGTTGTAGCTGGGAACAAAAGCAAATCGCCGGTCACGAAAAAGGCGGCAGTAACTGTCTCAAAAAACTGTTCTCCCGACTTGGGAAAAGATAACGTCAAGGCAGAAACTTGTGAACGCAGGCCAGAGTTGTCACCCCCTGTTAGTACTCCTAAGAAAAAATGTAAGCCAACAGAGTCTCCAAAAGTTTCATCGCCTGGCTGTCCATCTCCTTCCAATTTTGATCTCAGTAGAATTGTTGTGTTCATGGAAACCCTTTCAGTTAAATTCATCAGTATTATGAAAAACGTGACGGACCTGCTTACATCTTCTATTTTGGAATTCAAAACAATTATTTCAAACTGTCACGCCAGTGTGTTATGAACATTTACAAAAGACAACATGGACAGTTAAGTCATAGATCGTCTTAGATTGGAACTGCAGAAGCAAATGTAATATTGACTACCTTATTCAGTTTTTTTGCAAGACCATAGTTTTGATGTCCTTGCGCTGCCGTCTCAGAATTGCCATAAAAACGATTTACTAAAACTCACAGGATACTATTTTCCTCCAGTGACAGACGCAGTGAAGAAAAATGCTAAAACAAAAGTTGCGTTTTATGTATCGTGTAAAATTTTGTACCAACCTGTTAAAACACCTTATTCCTCGATTGCCACACGCTTATATTCCTGTTGTATAGCAGTGAATATCAAGGGCCAAAGTTTACAGTTTGTGAACTGTTATTACCCAGATGGTGTGTCCAAGAAGGAAGCCGACTGGATGCTTGATTTAGATTCAGACAGAGTGGATTATTCTAGATGATTTCAATTCCCATCATGCTCTATGATCTGAAAACTCTAAAAATATCACAAACAATAATGAATATCTCGCTAACACTATAGTAAATGCTAATCTAACGATACTGAATGACGGTTCTATCACCAGAATTGCTGATCGTTCTGATCAGAAAAATTCATCAATTGATTTGTCCATAGTATCTCTGGGTATTTTTCCACTTTGTACGTGGAATGTCGTTCAGTACCACTGGGTAGTGACCATCTTTCAGTTGAAGTTCATATTTTAGTGAGGCCAGAGAGAACTGAGCATACCCACGGATATACAAAATACAGTGAAGATAAACCTAACTGGGACCTTTTTGCCCAAACTCTACTGATTCTCTTGAGCTCTGTGTTTAATCATAACATAGAATCAATAGAAGATCTTGAAAACAATTATGTAGAATTACGAAATCTCATACTGAGAGCAGCAGATTGTGCCATTCCAAAGATTAAATTTATAGACCATCCAAAGAGAGCCGCAAACCCTTAGTGGAACTCCTCATGTGAATTAGCCATAAAAATGAAAACAGAGGCATTCAAAACTGGATGAATAGTCGTCATTCACAGCCACCTCAAGTAGTAAACACACAAATTGCTAATAGCTACAGTAACAAAGCAATGGCTCTTGCAAAAAAAAACAAACACACAACAAACAAAAACAAACAAACAAAAAACAGTATTACGGTAATTTGATCATGACTTGTTCTAAACATCCACATGACGTTTCTGAATTATGGAAAGAAATTAGGGTACATCCATCTTCCTCATCCTGCTCTGCGTGTTAATGATAAAAATTTATAGATCTTACAAGAAAGGGCTGAATTATTAGCAAAAACCTTCGTTTCAATGAGTCAGACTGAGTGTTTATCTTAGTCTGAACAAATTCGTCGAGAGGAGTTCGAGGATTAATACCAAAACATTGAGCAACTTAACATAGAAAGTAACATTTATATATAAACACAAATTTAACAATGCATGAACTCCGTTTCGCGCTTAAGCGTATAAAGCCAGGTAAGATATCTACTGGTTCAGATCCGGTTTCCTATAACATGATAAAGCATTTTCCTGAGAGTCTGCTATCGAAGCTGTTGGAGTTCTTTCAGATTTGTTGAAATGCTGGAATGCTCCTTACAGATTGGAAAAAGTTACGGTCATATTAAACAAGGAAAATCTAAAACTCTTACCTCTGGTTTCCGACCTATTTCTTTAACACCTCATATTGGAAAACTTTTGAAAGAATCATGAAAAACAGAATAGAACATTTCCTTGAAAAAAAATGGAGTCTTGCCTTTATTCCAGGCTGGTTTTAGGAAAGGTAGAGGAGTCACAGACCACATTGTCCACTTATCCTCAAATGTGAAAAAAGCTCTTTGTCAAGCGTCATTCGACCCTTGCAACGTTTTTTTTTTTTTTTTTTTTTTTTTTTTTTTTGATGTTCATAGAGCCTACGATTCAGTATGGCATTCGAAATTGTTGTACAAAGCACGTGAAGTAGGAATACGAGGTCGTTTTTTTTTCCCCCCCATTTCTGAAAGCTTTCTTATCGGACAGAACTATCCAAGTCAATGTACATGGAGCTTTATCAACTTCTAGGACTACTAACATGGGTGTTCCCCAAGAAAGTGCAATCGCTCCAACACTTTCTCGCTAATGCTTTACGATATTAAACAGGTCAATACAAAAGATGCCACATTAGCTCTGTATGCAGATGATATTGCTCTGTGGAGAAATGTAAACTGCAATTTTCCCAAACAACAAACCAAAAGAAAGAAAATCATTGAACAGTACTGGGAAATAGTTGACAATATTTTTCATTTCATAAAAACAAATGGGTTCATTTTTTTTTTTTCTGCACACAAAACGGTTTTTGTTGTCTTTACAAAGAAAAACAATTGCGTTGGAAGGCAGAGAAGCTGTCTCTATAAAGGTTGACGATAATTTAATATACCCAAGCAAACAAGTGGTGAACGTGGGAGGAAAAATCGTTGGTGAGAGACAAAAAAAGTCTGAGTGAGCTGTACAGGTGCCGTGTTGTTTGTAAAGCGAAGAAGATTGTGTGTGACCAGACCCACGTTCTTGCAAATCAGTATGACTTTCTTCAGTCAGGATGAAGATATCGATTGGTTAAATGCAGAAGTGCCAGATTTAAACAAAGTTTTATTCCCCTGTCCATTGATTTTATGAACCGAGGAGATGTTTAATTGAAATCCAAATTCCTTTATATGAATGTATGTCATATGTGAGAAAATGGGTAATGTGACTAAATTATTGTTTATTTGCTGTGAATGTGTGTGACCACAAATTAATTTCTCAAATTGAGATAATAAATTGACTTGACTTGACTTGACTTGACTTGAAGTTAAGTTTCTCGGTGTAATCTTCCACAATAAACTTTTTTGAGTAAACATGTTAATTACGTTGTAGAAAAGACTAGGGGAAAAATTGGTTTATTACTTGTTTTTCTGCTCTACCTCTGATTAACTGGGGATCTAATCTCATCCATGTCGCCTCGGGGCTAGTTCGTTCAATTCTGTCGTATGGACAAGAAGTTTGTTGTTGTTGTTGTTGTTGTTGTTCTTGTTGTTCAGCTGGAATGACAGATTTACACAAGCTAACCAGTATTGACTCATTAGCCTTTAAAATTGCATTAGGACTTCTCCAATGGGCTTCAATTGATTTGACGTACAAGGAGGCTGGTGTGTTACCCGTAATTGAACACAGGCTAAGTTGCCCCTGTAATTTTACAGTGAGAGCTAGAACCATCCAAAATTCAGTAATGACTGAACTGGATGGAAGTACGTATATTTCAAGAGAGATTCGTAACAAATCGGTGTACATGTCCCTAGGTGATCATGTTTTCCCCATTGTTTCAGAACGGTACCCTGTCTCGTGGTGGTGTTGCCCAGGTTCCATGTTGTTCATACCCTTCGTGGTTGTCCGAGCAGGTTGAAATCATCTACACTTACGGAGATCTTAATAAAAAAAAAAAAAAAAAAAAAAAGATAATCCTCCGTTACTATCATGCTATGCCAAAGACTTGATAGATAGGAAATACGATTCCTATCTACACATTTTCACGGATGGTTCTGTTTAGATTCTTCCGATGTTGGGGCTTCCTTTGTAATACCAGCGCTTAGCATCAGAAAGAAATTCCACATTACGAAAGGATGTTCTATATTTACAGCACAGTTATTTGCCATTTTGAAAGCACTAGATTTTATTCTTGACATGCCTGTTATACATATAGCAAACACTTATATTATCGGACTCAAATCAGCGCTTACGGCTGTACATTGTCAATCAAAATCTAATCGTTCAGACTTGGTATGTGAGATCTTATTTCTCATTCATCAGTAATATCCGGGATATCAATGTAACTTTGTTATGGGTTCCAGGGCACTCCAGTTTACGTGGCAATGACTTAGCTGGCTTTTATGCAAAGGAAGCTGCAAGAAATAAATCCGATGCGTTGAATTGTGATATCTTTCTCTCTTCATCTGAAACTATTCACATTCGGACAAGTTCAATCTGGAACAGAAGACAGAAACAATACCTTGAAGATTCAGCTCGGAAGCACAGATGGGATATGAATAAACCAACAAGAAAATGTTGTAATCCCCCAGGGCCAATCCCAAATCGTAACCTTGTACAGAGGCTGCGGGTTAATGGTTGGTTAGGCAGGCATTTAAAAACGGCACCAGCTTGTGCATGTGGTCAGACTCTCGATATCCCTCATTTTTGTATTTGACTGTACTAGTACAAAAACTCATTTTCAGCCTCTTCATGATAAGATGAGGTCCTTTAACCTTTCACTGACAACGTCTTAGTGTTTTCAATCCCAATTATGAGAATGGTTGGAGTCTGGCAATGTCGGCTGTTTATCTTATTAATCTCATCCACTTGGAAGATATTTTTAACTCCTCCGCCGCCCCATCCCCTCCTCACTGCCTCCCTCCCCTCTAACATTTTTTTTTGCCAATTCGTGAATTTTTTTAAATGTTAAAATCATATCCTAGGCATACACCATATCAATATGGTTTGGCGTCTAATTTGCACGTAGAGCAAGGTTTTTTTCATCCCCCCCCCCCCCCCCCCCTCTTCCTCCATCTTCTCCCCTTCCCCAATACATATACACACCCATAGCTGTTCGACTCTTACGAGTAATATGTCAGCCAGTTCCATACTTTGATGATCCTTGACTACATGTGGTCACACACAATTGATGTTTCTGGATACCAGTGTATATGGGCCCCTATGTGTGTGTGTGTGTGTGTGTGTGTGTGTGTGTGTGTGTGTGTGTGTGTGTGTGTGTGTGTGTGTGTAGTAATATTCGTCTATATGCTTATTGCTTTGATGTTTGAAGAGGGAGAGAGAGATGGTGGCAAAGGTGCAAAGGGATACAAGATTGTAGATTGTATATAATGGACAGAATTTTTTTTTTTAATGATTTTTTTCTCTGTGTGTGTGTGTGGGGGGGGGGGGGGGGGGGGGGGGGGGGGGGGGGGGGGGGGGGCGTGTCCGTGCACGCGCGTGTGTGTACGTGTATGTGTGTTTGTTAGAGTGAATGCGTGTGTGTACGAGTGCTTAAATATGAGTGTGTGTGTGTGTGTGTGTGTGTGTGTGTGTGTGTGTGTGTGTGTGTGTGTGTGTGTGTGTGTGTGTGTGTTGTTGTGTGTGTGTTTGTATGTCTGTGTGTGTGTGTGTGTGTAAGTGTGTGTGTATGTGAGGGTACGGGTGCTTTCGTCTTGAGATGTGTGTATTTGTGTGTGTTTATGTATGTGTGTGTGTATGTGTGTGTGTGCGTGTGAGTGTGAGTGTGCGCGCACGCGCGCACGTGTGTGTGTGTCTGCGTGTGTGTGTGAGTGTGTTTTTGTGTGCGTGTGCGTGTGTGCGCGCGCGCGTATTTTGTGTGTTAATTATGTTCCTTTTCTCTTGAATGAAAAACGTTATTCTGTTCATTAATGTTTTCTTAACTGTCAGTATAACCATGAGTTAATCTGACAATAAATTGGTTTCAGTCAGTGTGTGTGTGTGTGTGTGTGTGTGTGTGTGTGTGTGTGTGTAGTGATCACGTGTGTGTGTGTGTGTGTGTGTGTGTGTGTGTGTGTGTGTGTGTGTGTGTGTGTGTGTGTGTGTGTGCGCGCGCGCGTGTGTGTGTGTGTGTGTGCGTGTGTGTGTGTGTGGGGTGTGTATGTCTGTGTGTGAGTGTGTAAGTTTGAATGTATGTGAGGGTATGGGTGTGTTCGTATTGAGATGCGTGTATTTGTGTATTTATGTAAGTGCGTACGTTTGTGTGTATGCGCGCGGGCACGCGCGCCCGTATGTGTGTGTTTATGTGCGTGAGTACGCATGCGCGCGCTTGTGTGTGCGCTTGTGTGTGTATGTGTATGTGTGCGCGCGTATTTTTGTGTGTTAATTATGCTTCTTTGCTTTGAATGAAAAACGTTGGTATTCTGTTCATAATGTTTTCTTAAATGTCAGTACAACTTTGAGTAATCTGACGATAAATTGGTTTGTCAGTTGATCGTGTTGACTGACTCGCTCCCCTTTTCTCTCGTCTCTCCCTCATTCTTTCTCACTAATTCTGCTTGTCGTGTCTGGGGGAGTGCGTGTGTGTGTGTGTGTGTGTGTGTGTGTGTGTGGGTGGTGTGAGAGAGAGAGAGAGAGAGAGAGAGAGAGAGAGAGAGAGAGAGAGAGAGAGAGAGAGAGAGAGAGATGTGTGTGTACGTGAAGCTGATCGTGTTGAATGATTCTCTCTCTCTCTCTCTCTCTCTCTCTCTCTCTCTCTCTCTCTTTAATTTTACTCATGTCCACAAAAAAAAAAAAAAAGCGTGTGTGAGGACGTGCGCGCTTTTGTATGTGTGTGTGTGTGTGTGTGTGTGTGTGTGTGTGTGTGTGTGTGTGTGTGTGCCCGTGTATGTGGGTGCCTGCTTGTGTGCCTCTGTGTGTGTGTGTGTGTGTGTGTGTGTGTGTGTGTGTGTGTGTGTATACATGAAGCTGGTCGTCTTGATTGATTCTCTCTCTCTCTCTCTCTCTCTCTCTCTCTCTCTCTCTCTGTGTGTGTGTGTGTGTGTGTGTGTGTGTGTGTGTGTGTGTGTGTGTGTGTGTGTGTGTGTGTGACAGATGCTACAACTGCTTTCCTAATGTCGATGGAATCTGCGAGGGGACTTGCTGCAACCCTTCCGACGTCTGCAGGGGAAGCATCCGCGGATGTGGGTGTCTGGGAACCTGACCGTACCGGACGATCAACGTCAAACTAGTCGTTATTCCAGAGCAACATGATGTGTTGTAAGATCACTGCAGAACTGAAAAATTACCATCCATCCCATTTGTCTGGTAGAAAAGGATACTGTGCTTGTGTATAACTGAAGATGGTTAGATCCATCGACTGCTGTCTTTCTCTTGCAGCTCCCATGCATGTGAGATCGTTATGTATCCATGTTAGATTCACTGATTGCTAATTTTTCCATCAGAGTTGCCATACAGTTACATGTGAGAATGTTATGTATCCATGTTAGATTCACTGATTGCTAATTTTCCCTCACAGTTGCCATACAGTTACATGTGAGATCGTTATGTATCCATGTTAGATTCACTGATTGCTAATTTTCCATCAGAGTTGCCATACAGTTACATGTGAGATCGTTATGTATAAATGTTAGATTCACTGATTGCTAATTTTCCCTCAGAGTTGCCATACAGTTACATGTGAGAATGTTATGTATCCATGTTAGATTCACCGATTGCTAATGTTCCCTCACAGTTGCCATACAGTTAAGATCATGATGTATCCCAGTTTCTCTAGTCACCAGATGGCAGCTTTGAAAAGTGTCACTCCTCACTTGCACACACACACACACACACACACACACACACACACACACACACACACACACACACACACACACACACATTCATTTGATTTTGTACGGTAGTTTTAATCGCTTAAGACAAGAGCTTGCGACAAACTTTCTAGCTTAATCCCTCGAAGTTTATCCGGAACAGATGTATGCCAACATGATGTACACATTCTAAAGCGATCTCCTTTTTTTTTTAATTCTAAGCGTAGGAATATCAATAGTAATAATTCGCGTACTTACGCTGTTGTCGTTAAACACCACTAAGAATAAAAAACAATCAAGAACGATAGTCGTGTATTTGTCCTTTTTTTGAGAGAGAGAGAGAGAGAGAGAGAGAGAGAGAGAGAGAGAGAGAGAGAGAGAGAGAGAGTAGTATTATTATTATTATTATTATTGGCATTAGCTTTCCCCACGCCTAGCGCTAATGGATATAAAATATTGAGGGATAGAAAAAAAAATAAGTGTTGCTCTTCGGCACACACACACACACACACACACACACACACACACACACACACACACACATATATATATATATATATATATGTGTGTGTGTGTGTGTGTGTGTGTGTGTGTGTTCAATTATAAACAAAGCTTGCTCTTATGTCTTAGATTGAAGAAAGGGGGGGAGATAAGCATTCATATCTGCAGTGGTAGATAAGTCTGCCTAACTAACAGTATGTGCTTGAGTGGATGAATGGGGAATAATAAATGCTTCTCAAAATGAGCCTTCAACAAGCTTATAATCTCCAAGAGGGAGACAATCTCCAATAGGGAGGAAACTCTCTAACATGTAACTCCTGGTCAGTCCCAGCAATGCTGCCAGCAAACATACCAATTAAGTTTTCCTGGCGATGAAAATGAGTCAGTCCTGTCACTCCTGCCAACAAAACACACCTGTGCCCTTCTGACTGGCTATCCAAACCTGTCAGCCTGACCATTCCTGCCAGCTAAACACACCTGTAATCTTCTGACCAGCTATCAAAACCTGTCAGCCTGACCATTCCTGCCAGCTAAACACACCTGTAACCTTCTGACCAGCTATCAAAACCTGTCAGCCTGACCATTCCTGCCAGCTAAACACACCTGTGACCTTCTGACCAGCTATCAAAACCTGTCAGCCTGACCATTCCTGCCAACAAAACAAACGTTTAACTCCCCACTATCAAAACGTGTTAAATCAACTGCTCTGTGAACGAAACACGTGCAACAACTCTATTTTGATCACAAAACATACCAGTTCGATTACCTCTGACTATCTATAGTATAGGTCTGACGATTCCTTACAAAGAAACACATCAATTCCTGGAATGAATGTACGTTTCTTTCCTTCTGACTGTTTAAAAAACGAGTCAGTTCTACTGTTCTTGAAAACAGAACATAAATCCCCATCTTTCCGACAACCAAAATGTCAAGGCTACCATTCCTGAAAAAGGAACGTCAATTCCCTTCTTTCTGACTGTCGGAAAGTGCCAGTTCCACATTCCTTATAATAAAACACGTTGATACGTTAATCCTCTACTTCATGACTATCAACGCGTGTCAATCATACCATACTTGACTTTCAAGAAAGTTAATCCTACAATTCCTGACGACAACAACAACAATCCCTTTCCTCTTCTTCCTCCTGAGAATCATCAATGACAATGATAGACGTCAGTTCACTTTTTCTGTGACTGTCAAAATCGGCGATGCTTGACTTTCCGCCAACAAAATGCGACAGGCCACGTGTTTCTATCAAAACCTGTCAATCTGACCATTCTTTGAAAGCAAAACACATCAACCCCATACTTTCTGACTACCAAGGCTTGTTCTTTCTGATTACCACAGCGTGTTCTTTCTGACTACCACAGCGTGTTCTTTCTGACTACCACAGCGTGTTCTTTCTGACTACCTCAGCGTGTCAGTGTTGCCCTTCCTGAAAGCAAAACACATCAACCCCATACTTTTTGATTACCACGGCGTGTTCTTTCTGACTACCACAGCGTGTTCTTTCTGACTACCACAGCGTGTTCTTTCTGACTACCACGGCATGTTCTTTCTGACTACCACAGCGTGTTCTTTCTGACTACCACGGCATGTTCTTTCTGATTACCACAGCGTGTTCTTTCTGACTACCACAACGCGTTCTTTCTGATTACCACAGCGTGTTCTTTCTGACTACCACAGCGCGTTCTTTCTGATTACCACAGCGTGTTCTTTCTGACTACCACAGCGTGTTCTTTCTGACTACCACAGCGTGTTGTTCTTTCTGACTACCACAGCGTGTCAGACCTGCCTTTCCCGAATACTAAGTACCTCAACCCCGTTCTTCCTGTTGAAACATGTCAATGCTACCATTGCCCACATTAAAGAGAACACATGGAAGAGAAGGCCAGTTTGTCCAATCGTGTTGAAAATTTTCAGGAAAGTTGCAGGGCATTGTGGGCATGTGCAAATGGCAATTTTTAAATGAATTGACCGTTTTTTTTGGCCGAGATATGGCCAAAAACACGGCCAAAACGACCAAATTTGAAACTTGAATAACTCAGAAACGTTGGACAGACAGATCGTAATGATATTCAGAACACTTACATAACACTATATTTGCAACATGTACGTTATAATAACGAACCGGAAGTGCTAACCAGAAGTGCCTGACAGTGTAAAAAAATGGAAATGACGAAACAAAACTAATCTACGGAAAATGTTCCTGTAGCTATGGCCCAGTGCAGAAAGGAGTTTGGTATTGATATCTTAAAGGGTTTGGCAGTTATCTAAATTTATGCAAATTTAGGTAGCTCTAAAAGGCGAAATTTGAATATTTAATAGCTCAAAGACTAACAAAGTAACAGAAACCACATTTTGGTTGCTTATGCAGTTTGATATGCTAATGAAAAAAATCTATGTTGCAAAACACTTTGACAGTTAAAAACTGTTAAAAAACCGTTATTTTTCATTTTTGAAGCTACCTCAACCAAAAGAATGAAGGAGATGAACATATAGAAGAAGACAGCTAGCTACATAGATTGATTCTACACACGAAATAGCTCAAAACTCTACATGAACATGTGCGTGTGTGTGTGTGTGTGTGTGTGTGTGTGTGTGTGTGTGTGTGTGTGTGTGTGTGAAGGGGGAATCCTCCCATGTTTGCTCTAAGGCAAACATAAACCTCTAGTTATTATTATTATTATTATTAAAACACGTCAATTCCTCTCCTCTTGATTGTCGAAACATGCCAATGTTACCATTGCGCACATCAAAACACGTCAATTCCTCTCCTCCTCACTGTCAAAACATGTCATGTTACCATTGCGCACATTAAAACACGTCAATTCCTCTCTTCTTTATTGTCAAAACATGTCAATGCTACCATTTCCGACAGTAAAACACGTCAATTCCTCTCCTCTTGACTGTCAAGACATGTCAATGATACCATTGCCCACTGTCACGGAGAGAATGGTCTATGGGAAGCAACTCTTCTGGGCCGGGGCTTTTGAGTGGCGTTTATCTCCCTTGATCGAATCCTCTGTCAACACAATCGTTTATTATTGATTGAAGAGATTCTTTTTCATGACTGTGAATTTCTAGTTTGTGGTTAGTGCATGATTGTATTAGCTTATTTTAGTTGTTGAATTTATGTTGTGTTGTATGGTTAGTTATAAATTGTTAGTTGCTAATGGTTAGGGTGGACTTTTAGGAAAAATGTTGGTTGGCATGTCCCATTATGAGATTTTGGATACGGGGGGGGGGGGGGGGGGGGGGGGGGGGGGGGGGGGGGGGGGGGGGGGCACGTGAATGTTTGAGGGACTATTTCATTTGGGGAAAATGTTTTGTTTACTTAAGTAGGTTGTTATCCCCCCTATTCTTGGGGGATGGTTTAGTCTTTTGGAATGACTACCTGAGTCAGAGGGGTTTTGGGGGCACTCTCGAGCTGACAGAGAAGTTGTTTAAATGTGCAAGTGGATGTTGGTCCATGCTGGATTTAGTCAGGGTGTGGAATCTGGTGTTTGGAGCACTGTTGGTTGTTCAGTCCCAGGATTCCGAGACTAAGAGGGGTACTTTTTGTGGAGGAGTTGTGTTTCACTGGAGAGACTGGTAAAGGAATTTTTTTTTCTTTGTTACTCGTATGTGAATTTATGGACGGAGTGAGTGAAATATAGGTGCTGAAGTATAATTTCTTTGGTGTAGTTCAGTTTGGCTAGTGTATATTGATGGAAGAGAGGTTGGAGAATTATTTTGAGGCATTTTGTAAATTATTTTGTTGTGTGGGAGAGAATGTTCCCTTTGTATTTGGTTTCTGTCTGAGCCACTGAATGGGGGGGGGGGGGGGGGGGGGGGGGGGGGGGGGGGGGGAGGGGGGGATTCTGTGACAAGAGGAATAAACCAGGATACTCTTGTCCAGATCAAGTGAGACTTGGAGCGACTGTTCCGGCGAGACGCGCGCGCGCGCGCGCACACACACACACACACACATTAATACAAATCTCAATTCGATTTTTTGTGTTTTGTTTTTGTCTTGTGAGTTGACTTTACTGCGTTGACAGTCCTGATATTGCCCTTTGCGGTCGGCTGGCCTATAACCAGCATTACAATTACGAATTTGAAGTTTTCATTTTACGACGGCCTAGAACGGTCGACAATTTTATTCTGTGTGCAGCAACGATGGCACAGGAGATTGTTTTTCAACAAAGATGCACAGCCTGTACTATTCACATCGGACTGTAATACATTCAAAAACTATGATTGGCCATGTTTTCTCACTCACAACACGTGTGCGGCGCACAGACACACAGACACAGACACAGACACACATTTACACACACACATGCACACACACAAACATACAGACAAGTGCGCGCGCTCGCACGCGCATGGACTCTCACATGCACACATGCATATTATAACTCGAAGGTACACACACAAATGCAAAAACTCATATTTAGACACACACGCACGCACACACACACACACACGCACATGCATACACATATTTATACACGCACACACACACACGCATACACATATTCACACACACACACACATACACACACATACACGCGCGCGCGCGCTCTCTCTCGCGCGCATGGCTGTTACATGCGCACATGTATATTATAACACACATAGGCACACACATAAATGTAAAAAACTCATATTTACACACACACCACACACAAACACACGCATACATATATTTACACATATTTACACACACACACACACACACACACAAACAAACACACATGGACTGTAGCATGCACACGTGTATCTTATAACACACAGAGACACACACACAAATGCAAAATCTCATATTACACACACACACACACGCACACACATGCCAACCCGCATTTATTCACACACACACACGCACACACACACACACACACACACACATTAATACAAATCACAATTCGATTCTTTTTGTGTGTGTGTTTGTCTTCAAATGACTTGTAAGTTGACTTTACTTGTAAGTTGACTTACTTGTAACTTGACTTTACTTGTAAGTTGACTTTACTGCGTTGACAGGCTTGATATAGCCCTTTGCGGTCGGCTGGCTTAGAACCAGCATTACAATTACGAGTTTTCCTTTTGCAACGGCCTAGAAGGGTCGACAATTCATTCTGTGTGCAGTGACAATGGCACAGGAGATTGTTTTTCAACAAAGATGCACAGCCTGTACCATTCACATCGGACTTTGGGACATTCAAAACTATGATTGGCCATGTCCTCTAAAAAAAAAAAAAAAAAAAAAAAAAAAAAAGCAAATGAAACAAACTGCAGCGTTACCGGAACAAGACGAAAAAGCAGAAGAGGACACAAAATAAAGTGTGAAGTAACGCAGTTTTAATGCACGACACAAAACAGGACAAGAAATTGTCGGCAATATGCAAAAACCACAAGGGAGTAGTAGTGCGCATGTTAATGTCTGTACTGTTATTTTTTTGTCGCTGAGGAAGGCATATTGCTGAAAATTTCTTGTCCTGTTTTGTGTCATGCATTAAAACTGGGTTACTTCACGCTTTGTTTTGTGTGCTCTTCTGCTTTTTCATCTTCTCATTCACTATGTGGGCGCGGCCCGCACGCGCACGCGCTCGCGCGCGCGCGCACACACACACAAGCATATAAATATTTACACACAAACACACACACACACACGCGCGCGCGCGAGCGCGTGCGAGCGCCCTGGCGTCCGCATGGACTCTTCCATGTACACACGTATATTATAACACACACAGGCACACACACACAAATGCAAAACATCATATTTACACACGCGCACACACACACGCCACACACACACACACACACGCGCGCGCGCGCTCCTGCGCGCGCGCACACACACACACTGTCGCATACCTCTAAAGGAGAGGAGTTGTCTAGGGTAACATATCTGTGACTTCTTAAATGTTAAATTGAACTCTTGACTCCAGCGCTTTCACCCACCAGCTATATATCCCATCCACCACCAAAAGGCAGACGAAACTTTACAATTCAACAAACGTTTATTAACAACACGTGATGGTGTACAAACGGGGTCACAGGACAAGACAAACATAAATCTACTTATCGAAAATGGCGGAGATCTCCAAATGATTACAGCTCAGTCTCCGCGGAAAGCAGCTGTCCACACCCTCGACAACAGTTCCCTAAATTGATAATGGCGACCGATGAGATGGCGAAGGATAACACAGTGCTCCCTGAAGAATGTTGCTCTGTACCGTCCGTGTATACAACTCATAACACAGCATTGAAAAAAAAAATAAACGCAGCTGTTCACAATGAATACTCTTCAGGACCGATCAACGCAGCATCGAAAATCCTTGTTTTGGTGAGATGAAGCACATCTTCGTTTTGATGCACAAAGAACAAAATAACACACGTCGAATATTTTTACGATAAATTTCTCCAATAATATTTCTGTCCACTGGTTATTGATTTCTTTTTTTTTTCTTCTTTTCAAGCAGATGAACAACGAAGTCCAGGAATACGTCGTGCGACGGTAAATGAAGAGGTCGCAGATAAAGAAGACTAAGTTGATGATGGGGAAACAGTCAATGTAGAAATATGAACATAGAAGACGTAGCACCTTGGAGAATGTAGAAGGAAAATAACGCCTGAAAGAAAGACAGATACACAGACTCATAAGTTCCAGTTCAATTTGCTGAGCAAGTTTCTTCCCCCCTTCTAATTTAATATCTTGTCCGCCCCGTGTACATTTTCACTATTCTACTACTACATTTACAATTCGTACCAAAAAATTTTACTTATCTGTTCTGCACTTAACTACAGACTGACAACACAAGACCAACAAACGATCACTAATATTGATCAGGTTTGTTGTCCAGCTCCCCAATCTGGAATAGAAAGGGACAATGAAGTTAGTGAGCTATATTAATTTACGTTGAGCGAATCGTGCAGTTCAAGCCACTGAAATATAAAAGAAACCGGAGTTAGTTGTTCGAAATACAGATCTGCAATGCTCACCCTGCGGCGCCCGATCAGATGTCCAGTCTCCACTTGCATCAGCTACACTACATACAAATATGCCCTCCTGGTTGTTGTGGGTGGTACTAATATAATAAAATACAAAGTGCCAGACCACAAACAAACCAGGGGCACAGAATGTAAGCTAAAATGCGGAGTGGAATGCAACTCGCAGCCTCCATACAGAAAATAGTTAAACCGTTGTTTTTTGTTTCTTCAAATTCATACACC
>JADBJO010014950.1:20000-35000 GCA_016801955.1 Conus betulinus
GAGAAAGAATATGAAAAAGAAGATATATAAATGAAAAAGGAATGAATCGTAAAGAATTAAATGACCATTAAATCAAACATATTAAGACATATAATTAGTATACATATTTTTATATGTCCATTTCGAGTTTTGCGCGTTTTTTTTGTTTGTTTTGCATTATGCATGTTGAGTATTGAGCTTTGTTTACCGGTTTTGGTTTTGCATTTTTGTTTTCTGTGTTGTCTTTTGCATTTTTTTGGTGTCCATTTCGCGTTTTGTGTTTTAGTTTTTGCATTTTGAATTTTGCGTCCTTTATTTTCGCATTGCGTTTTCTGTGCGCTGTCCGTTTCGCTTGATTGTTTTCCGTTTTAAGTCTTTTTGTTTTGCACTTTCTTCTTCCTCGTTCGCCTCCCGTTAGATGAGCAACCCGGTGTCCTCGATGAAGGCTGCCGTCCACCGCAGCTCTTTCAGGGTGCCGTACAATTAACTTGGCTTCCTTCCACTGCTGTCGGTGTTGGCCAGTACTTCTTTCTGGTTGGTGCATGCGTCGTACAGTCTTGAAGGATGTGGTCGGTTGTCATTGGTTCCTCACCACAAGGGCACTCTCCACTCTGTCCAATGCCAAATTTTGTGTGCATGTGGGTAGAGCAGGTGATTGTGTCCAGTCCTCAGGTGGAAGATCAGGTGGTATGCATGACGGCGCTTATTCGGGGTTAGCGGGAAATTCCCCCTATTCGAAAGGAATAGGGGCAGAAATCGGTATGCATGAAGCCGAATAGGCTGTACCTAAAACGTCATCCGGGGAGTAACTTTATGCGGTCTTGTCCGGCCCGAATAAGGATCGAAAACGCGGAGCAAAAATGCCGCTGTTCCCCAGGTTCTTTGTTCCCCAGTCTCTATATTCCCCAGTCCCGGTGTTCCCCTCAAGAAAAAAAAAATCGATTTTCAGTCCCTAAGTTTCCCAGTTTCGTTGTTCCCAACCCTGTGACGATCCCGCTTTTCCCCATTCCGCAAATCCCCGGGGGGGAGGGTCGGGGTACTGGGGGTGGACCGGGAGGGCCGTAGAAGAGGGGTTTCATGCCGACTGGACAGCGCTGGAACCAGCAGGCCAGCACTTGCATGACCCCATCAGGGGGCTGAGCCCAGTAGTCCGACGTTTCGATAGTCCGACACCCCACGTTCAGATGTTTCGATAATCTGACACTGTAAAAAAAAAAAAGTAGCGATGGTCCGACATCCCACGATTCCGACAATTCCAACTCGTTTGGATAATCCGACACGCAACCTTTTATAATTCCCGTTAGTATGACATACTGAAAGTAAAATCTCTCTCTCTCTCTCTCTGGTATTATTCAGCATCTAACCCAAACTTCCTCTGCCGCAAAAAGCAATGATACCCGAGTGTGGTTTCAAAGAAGACCGTGCGGCAATCTAACTTTGAAGTCGGGACTATCGAAACGTCGAAATCGTGATGTGTCGAACTATTGGCACAAAATAAAACATTAAAAAACAAGTTTCGTTGGTCCGACAAAATTGTCGGATTGCTGAAACGTCGGAATCGTGATTTGTCGAACTATCGAAACGTCGGAATCGTCAAGTGTCGGACTATCGGACCCAAACCCCCATCAGGTCTGTGTAGACAGTCTAAAAGTAAAATGGCCCGTTGCGAAAGAAAAGGTGTAGCTCACGCAAAGTGTGATATAAAAGGATAGGAGTTCAAAGCGTAAAAAGAAGCACATCACTGTCAAAAACCCTTTTCTGGCGTCACAGTTTCATGCTTCCCGTTCTAGAATCATACACGATCGAAATATACCGTTTTTCTTACTGATTTGACCAAGCAACTCAGTCACAGCGAAATTGCCCCCCCCCCCCCCCCCCCCCCCCTGGAACGGTGCCGGGCAATGCGCCCTGGGGGCCACGCCAAGTGACACGCTTCGCAGACGACAGAAGCGCGATGACATTTCCAATGTAGCGGTTAAAATGGGAACAACCTGAGTTGACACGCGTGGGGCACGTGCAACTCTCTCTCTCTCTCTCTCTCTCTCTCTCTCTCTCTCGGCGGGGAGGGGAAGGGGGGGGGGGGGGGTGGGCAATGTTTTTTTTCCTATTATTTTGTTTACCTTTCACAAAAACAAAAAGATTTCCAAACACCTGCTTTTAGCACAACTGACGGAACTTGGATTTGTGCCTTAGCAGTAGTCTACCATTTCATGACGATATGTCGATCATCTTTCCTCTTTACAAAGAGTGGCGAAGGCAAGAGGGATGGGAGGGAAGAAGTATTTTGGCTGGATGTCTGTAATTTTGCCGTGCACTCCCCCCCCCCCCCCCCCCCCCCCCCCAACTCAACCCTCCCTTCGCCACACTGCGCCCATTTCACACCATGACCTGTATCCGCACCCCCTACACTTGCATAGGCGAGACAAGTCAGCTGAAGCTACCAACTCCTCCCCCCTCCCCGCCCCCACCCACCATCATCTCCCAGGAAGTCTGGATAAAGTTGCATAACTTGACTGGAAACTGACTGACACGCGAAGCAGACGACCAAATTCAGGTGACACTTCCAATGTCGCCTTCGTATCATTTGCAAAATGTTGATATGTCCGCGTGGCGCCGCGAGCACCTGGAACGCAGAAGACTGCAAGCAGCACTCATCACGATTAACCCTTTATGATCCTAAAAGTCTGAATCAAGCCATTCTCTGACGGAACCTAACGGTCACAGCCCCACTATCTCTCCCCAACGACCTGCACAGACGACAACTTACGCACACGCATACAGACAAATGCGAAATTCAGCAAATGCAAGCACGATTGAACGCACGAACAAACACATGGACAGACGAACACACAGAAACAAGACAAGCGTCAGTGTTTTGTTGTTGTTGTTGTTGTTGTTGTCTGAGATTTTGGCGGTGGTTTGGTTGAGTTTATTTTTTTTTTCTTTTAAAATAAAATGGTGATAAATTTGAGCGCCTTTTAGGAGGTTGGGATACCGTGGTTCTTGAATGCACATTTTGGAAACCGGTAGTATTGTCTCACAAGTCACAATTATATTTCTGTCACTTCGCATGGGTCATATTTGAAACACACACACACACACACACACACACACACACACACACACACAAACGAAAATGCATTAAATGATTCCTACAAGAAATGCAGACAGAATCCAAAGACAGTGTCAGCAGTTGCGTCATATTTTGATTGACTCGTGTCAGACGCTCTGACCAGTGCACTTGCGACGAACGGAAGTTGGGGGGGGGGGGGGGGGGGGGGTCGGTCATAGCGTCTTGTTTTTTTGATTGACACACGATTGGACGGTTGACGTAAGTGGGATGGGGTGGGTGGGTACGTCTGGGGTAGGGGTGGGTACGTTTGGAAGGGGTATCTCAGAAGCTATATATAGGACCAGAAAAACATATTTCATGCACAACAGTTCACAATGCTTCGGTGATAAGAAGCGAACGTGGCGGGTCTGTCATCAAGTGCATCAAGACTTCAGGTACCACAAGCATCAGGAGACCGCACGCGAAATCCACTGGCGCTGCTGGCGCAGACTGCCGAGCCAGAGTCAGAACAAACCTGTTCGACATCAACGACTCGACTGCCCAGATCAGAGTCCTCCACCATGACCTCCATAACCACCCCAGCGACACTGCCCTTATACAGAGAGGCCAGCTGCGCGAGATTCTCATCAGTGAAGTTAGGGTGGACCCAACACGACCCTCTACGCGCGTCTATAACGGCGAAGTGAACAGTCTGCGGAGAGCTCAAGGTGGTGGTGACAGGGAGCCCATTCCGGCTCACCAGACCTTCCGGAGCACCATGCACAGAGCGCGGGCCGGTCTGATGCCGCCGATCCCTCAGAACATTGCGGACGTTGAGGTGCAGGGGCCATGGGCGGAAACTTGGGGGCAGGAGCAATTCCTCCTCCATGGAGACAACGGCTGGGGAGTGTGGATCTTCGCCACGAGAGAAAACCTCGTGAATCTCAGCCGTTGCCAGACTGTGTACATAGACGCGACCTTCAAGAGCTGCCCACGACCTTTCGGTCAGTTCTTCACTATTGTTGGCAACCTCGGTGGGTTCATCATACCCTTCGTGTATGTGCTGATGGACAACCGTACAGTCGGTGACTACCACCAGGTCTTGCAAGTCGTCAAACAAGCCATCCGCCGTGAAACTCACCACCACTGGAGACCCCAGCTCGTGGTGACCGACTTTGAAGTAGGACTTTCCACTTCTATCGAGACCGAGTTGCCTCAGGTTCGCACGTCCAGGTGCTACTTTCACTTTGGCCAGGCGTTGTGGGAGCGGGTTCAGCGTCTGGGGCTCGCAGGCGACTACCAGCAGGATCCTTTGCTCCAACAAGCAGTGAGGCTGGTCATGGCTCTGGGCTATCTTCCGGTGGCCTTGGTGCAGATGAACTTTAACACGCTAGTCGGCAGCCGGAGGGTCAGGCGTCTGGTTGCCGTGTATCCTGCCCTGGACGACTTCCTCAACTACGTCAGGAGGACCTACATCCAGGCCGGATGCCCCTTCCCCCCCCCCACCCGTCTGGAACGTGTTTTCCCAGAATAGGGACCAGCGGACAAACAACAATTTGAAAAATCACAAATAGCAGTATGCACTAGCAAATGTTAGAGAAAGCAATGCACATAGAAATTTGGTCCCCTCACAGAGACTATTGACTTAATAATTGGGACTTTCGGATGCATCGCGTAGCCTACGTCAGGCAACTGAAGTTACTCGTCACCGCGGCTTGGCGTTGCACCCTGCTTTATTTCTGGAACTTGAATGTTCTGTTTGTTTCCAGCACATATTACAATTATATAACACTTTAAATTTCGCGTAATTGACAAGTTCGGACAGCACGGTTCTCTGCTGTTGATGTGTGTTCCTCCCCCCCCCCCCCCCCCCCCCCCCCCCCCCCCCCCCCCCCCCCGGGCGCGCCCTAAACAAACAGCTTTCTCTGTCATGCTAATGGTGTCGTGTCTTTTATTTGCAGCGTACCACCGCAAACTCAACGACGCCGTCAGGACCCGCCATCCCAACCAGTGGTGCTTCGTCCGCCAGCTGAAAGACCACCAGACACTGACAGAGGAGGCGGTCCTCCGCTTCGCGACGCGCCACCAACACGCCGCCGCAAGTGGAGAGAACTCGAGACACGCCTTCTCCGCCTGAGACAGGAGTACGTGGGAGGCCAGCGGACCATTGGACGTTACTGGCGCGCTGTGAGCCATTTGACCCTGCATGCACAGGACCCAGCATGACCCAGGTTGCCAAGCAAATGACATTGACATTTAAGGTTTTTTTTATTTATTTATTTATTTTTATTCTTATTTCTTTCTTTCTTTTTTTTTTTTTTTTTCTTTTTTTTTTTTTTTCCCGAGATCATCCCTGACTTTGACATGTTGACTTTGAGTGAGAAGCTCTGGTCGTTGTTTTTTTTTTTTTTTTTTTTTTTTTTTTTTTTCTTTTTTTTGCCTCCTTTTTCCCACATTCCGCATCTCATACAACTTTGTGAGCGTCTGTTCAGATCTGATCGGATTTTCAGCAGGAATTATGCATTATCCTTTTATAAATCGCTTTGACATTCGTCTAATCCTCATCATGGCAATGGTACAGGAATAATAAATGTTTTGCTTTGGACGCTAGCTCGTTTCCTTTTCCTTCATTAATTTTAGCTTACGTACAAAGGCAGGGTCACCTGGAAATCTATACCCAAATTGTGTTGGCAACAGTCCCCAAACGTTTTCTTTTTTATTATGAAATTTTACCAGGTTACCAGGAACATGCCATAGTTGCCAACAGCCATGACCAAACAACTAAAGAACTTTTGAAACCGACGTTAAAATTAATTCCTTGTGATGTCGTAGTGGGCAAATGGCAGTATGCACTGTGTGCATGATGCTATCTACAAAATATTATCCGATTCTCTTGACATTTTCCGTAGGAATTGCAGAGATATATGGGTGTTGCGTGAACCTTGAACTCCTCTGCAAGTTACTTATGAAGTGTTGTATGATTTTTTTTTCTATGTTTGCCTTAAATATAGGAATCAACGATTTAAAAAAGATCATAACACTCTTCATAAGTGCTTTCTATGCACATGTAGTCCACACAATTTTGGTGATTTCCGGGTGACCCTGCTGCCTTAAGATAACAAGCGCCTCGAGAGCGCGTGCGCGCCAGTGTGTATGTTTGTGTGTGTGTGTGTGTGTGTGTGTGTGTGTGTGTGTGTGTGTGTGTGTGTTTGAAACGATGAAAATGCCTGCTTTTATCAATTCTCACACTTCAACGAAGTCCGAAGTAGTTTGTATCGATGCATGCTTGATTTGACTTTTTAACGTAACATGATTTTGAACAATTTATTGTCTATCTTCTGTTTTGTTCAGTGCCTGCAAAAGATTTCAATGAAGTTGAAAATAATGAAGTTTGATTTTTATCAAGGTTCGGACCTCGTTGAACTGTAAGAATTCACATACTCGATTTGAGCTTCCATTGTGATAATTTCAAGCACGAGTGAATAAAAAAAAAAGTCATTGAAAGTGAAAAAACGAGAATTTGAAAGTTAAAAATAGTGGACTGGTGGGCAGAAGAACAAGTAGAAAAAAAGATGAAAGTCGGAAGTATGCCCATAGGGAATAGAATGTACGAGCTTTCGGCTCCTTCATCAGGAAAAAGTAAATAAGTAAAAGTAAAAAAAGTAAATATTTACTTTTTCCTGATGAAGGCTCTAGGAGCCGAAAACTCGCACATTCTATTCCCTATGGGCATACTTCCGACTTTCATCTTTTTTTTCTAGGAATTTGGAAGAATGATAATCGGGAAGCTATACTGAAAAATACATCGCAGGAATATTTTTCATTACACAAGAAACAAACGGACAAACAAGCAAGCAAGAAGTAAAAAAATAGAATGACAAACACGCATACAGGCTAGACGTACAAGCAGAAGAGTTAATAATTACATAAGCAGGCAGGCAGACAAAACAGGTTAATAGATGCTGAACCACACCGACAGTTTGGTTTGTAAGTTTATCTTTCCGCGCGGAACCTTTTTTTTTTTTTTTTCGCCAAGGGTAGAATACATTTTTACTCTGTCGTTATTCACATGCGGGTAATACCAGACAGGTGAGATTCAATACCTGGATGGGTCTGAGCAGTTTGATGAATACTTTTACACGTCCTGACCTCCACGTACACACACACACACACACACACACACACACACACACACGTACACACGCACACACACACACACACACACACACACACACACAAACACGCAACGCACGCACGCATCCCCCCTCTCCACCCATGCATGCACTTAACCCCCCCCCCCCCCCCCCCCCTCCTCACTGTCCCCATACAACCGAGAAGGGAGGGGGGGCCGGGAAAGGGGGGGGGGGGGGGGGGTGTCGGGGGGAGGGGTGGATGGGGTTTTTACGTCTTTTTTTCCACCATGAAGGTGATTCGAAGACGGGGACACTATAGAAAAGGCAGGCCTCGTACCCGAGACCCTTGGATCACGAGACCGATGCTCTACTACTGAAACTATCCCGTCCCCTGTGGGTCAGAGGTTGGGAGGGAGGAGGAGGGTCGGGGAGAGGCGGGTAGGAATGTCCGTGTGACACTCTCATTGCGGTGACATTCCTTACCCAACCTTTTCCTTGCCACGACATTTCGTTGCCAGAAATCTTGTATAATAGAACTATAACTCGCAGTAGGTACTCCCCTCCCTCTCCTCCTACCCAGCACTCACACGCACGCACGCATCAGTGCACACACACACACACACTGACATAAGGCGATGTGGGATGTGCCCGGCGCAACCTCTCCTTGTACAGTAGGGCCCGTGCGCTAACATGCATTGAAATCTGTTTGGGAAACAGCTCTACTGGGGAACAGAGAACCTGGGGAACACCGGTACGGGAACAGCGGCACGCTTTTTTCGGTCGGGGAACAGAGACATGGGGAACAGCGCTACTGGGGAACATAGAACCCGGGGAACACCGGCACGCTCCCCAAAATGGCGGCCATCATCTTGTATCGAAGGAGAAACAGAAGAAATCTGCGCAGAAACAGAATTTTTAGAGACAGGACGCACCCATTTGAAAAGTTTGATGATATAGATCTATATCGAAAGTTTAGATTTAGAAGGAATGACATCATCGAAATCACAGATGAAATTACAGCCGACATTGAAGTTGCAAATCGACTTGGATCTCTTCCACCGCTGTTGCAAGGGTGCCTACCTTTTTGTCAGAAGGCCCATTAGTCAGAAGGCCCATTAGTCAGAAAAAAGCAGTATTTTTTGTTGTTGTTAGTTTTTGATGGGGGTGGGGGAATTCCACTTTCATTTTCACTTTCATCTTCCGCACTTTGGGAAATTCCACTTTCACTTTCATCATGTAACTGAATGCCAACTGATTTTCTGACTAACGGGCCTCCTGACTAGTGGGCCTTCTGACTAACGGGCCTTCTGACTAGTGGGCCTTCTGACTAAAGGGCCTTCTGACAATAAGGCATCCCCCGTATCAAGTGATGACAACGCTGAGGTTTTATGCAAGTGGCACGTTTCAAGACCTCTGTGGCGAACTGATCAGTGTGCATCAGTCAACTGCGTGCCGGTCTATAAAAAGGGTGACTGATGCGCTGTAGGCCTATCGGAGAGTGCCGGATTGGATCGTTCAGCCAAGGCAACAGGAAGCTGAACGCACGAAACGAATCTTTTTTGAAAGGAATGGATCCCCAATGCCATCAGTGCCATTGATGGCACGCAGATTAGGATCCAGGCACCCCGTGGGGACGACTACCCCGAGCAAGAATATGTGAATAGGAAGAATTTCCATTCCATCAATGTGCAGGTAAGTGAAAAGAAGACACAGAGAGAGGGATGTGTGTGTGTGTGTGTGTGTGTGTGTGTGTGTGTGTGTGTGTGTTTGCTTGCATGCTTTTGTCATTAGGAGGAGGTAGGGGCGGCGTGGTAAGGAATGATTGCAGTGTGTCATTTGGCATTTGTGGAAGAGTGCGTTTTAGTTTGATAGAGTGAAAATCATATTGGGTGAAAACAAAATGAAAGATGTTACCGACTTACGGTATACAGGTTGGTAGTTTAGATAGTACGCAAATAGAATGTGTAAGGTTTTCAGTGTGTCCATGTTGTAGGCTGTTGAATGTGTGCATTTGTGTATTGTTTGAAGAAAGCATACAATATGTTTGCACAAAATCGTATGCCTGTAGCGTAACTGTCGTGTGTAATGCGCTGTGATTGAATGAGTGCAAACGTACATTGCAGACTGACCTCTATATTACTGTTTGTTTGTTTGTTTGTTTTTTTTTTGTAGTACAGTGAAGAGGACATGAGTTCAGTTACACTTGAAGTCTGTGGGCTTTAACAAAACTTTTCCTGTTTTGTCTTCGCAGGTATTTGTGTACCATTCACACACATTCACACACACACACACACACACACACACACACACACACACACACACACACACACACACACACACACATATATATATATATATAGAGAGAGAGAGAGAGAGAGAGAGAGATCGATAGATACATAGACAGATATAAAGTTAATAAAATCATTGCTATTAATTCCTTGACTCTTTATTTATTTCTCATGCCAAATTTTCACTGTTAAGAGGTTCTTCAAGGCAGGTGTGTGTCTGTGCACTGACCATATGCACAATATATATATATATATATATATGTGTGTGTGTGTATTTGTCTATATAAATATATATATATATATATGTATGATGATTAAAATGCCATATTAGGCTTAGTGTAACAACATGACAATTGCGCATTCAACACCTGTACTTTTAACAAAAAGTATTTGGCAAAGAGGGGACGTACATAGGCCGCGAGGCCTAGGCTTTTGAGCCAGTCCCTATTACTACTACTACTACTACTACATCTATCTATCTATCTATCTATATTATATATATATCTATCTATCTATCTATATATATATATACATTTATTAAAAGTTGGATTAAAAGGTAAGCATAAAATCATAGAATAAAATGGGGGGAATATATTACAAACACACACACACACACACACACACACACACACACACACACATATATAGATATAGATATATATAGATATGCGTGTGTGTGTGTGTGTGTGTGTGTGTGTGTGTGTTTATCGTATATTCCCCCCATTTTATTCTTCTTTTTTTTTTTTTCTAAAAGTTCAAATCTTTGGCAAGTCATTACTATAATGACTGGAGAATTGTTAGCCAGCACTTGTTTCCCCCCACTACTTAATTGTTCAGCATTTTATATATATTACACACACACACACACACACACACACACACACACACACACACAGAGAATAAAAACAACAGTCTGTTTGTCTCAGACTTGTATTGTTATAAAATTTTCACTGTTAAAAGCTTCATCAGCCCAAGGTGCAATGATAAAAGCCTCACATCAAATGAAATAACATATAGTTGATGGTGTTTTCCTATTCAATTAAATCAAGTAAAAAGAGGTCATCAACTTTTGTATGCAAGGCAATGAATATGTGTATATATATATATATATATATATATATATATATATATATATATATATATATATATATACATATATATTTATGTGTGTGTGTGTGTGTGTGTGTGTGTGTGTGTGTGTGTGTTCTCAGGAATATATTCCTAAGAATGAAATTATGTCATACTTGTGAGAATTTATTATTGATATTGCCCCCCTTCCCTTGTTTTACTTCCCCTCTTCCTCTGCCTCACCCTATCCCTACCCTTTTCTCCTTCTCCTTAGCCCCTACTCCCCTATTTTTGTTCGACAATTAACATGCTTAACCCCCCCCCCCCCCTCCCACCCGCCACAAAACCCCTTCCCCCCAACCCCCATTGCCACTTCCACTTGCCCCTCTCGTACGTACTCCAACACCCTTTCTTTCCCCTCCCCCCCCCTTTTTTTTTTTTTATGTATAACCATACCTTTATAAACTGAAGGAAGTGTACATCTTTGCTTTAATCATGCTACTTGGATGCAGTTGTGGATGTATAAATGTTTCATATACATACATATGTGAAATGTTTCTTCTTCATGGTCTCTCATCTTGTACTTCTTTTCCTCACACCCGACTGTCTTCATCCCCCCTCCACTCCTCCTCCCCCCCCCCCCCCCCCCTCCCACGCCCATGCCTTTCATTTCTCCCCCAACACTGCCCCTCTTTCTTCATCCCCCCCCCCCCCCTTCCCTTTTCTCTGCCACTTTCTCCTCCTCCTCCCCCCCCCCCTTACTCTCTCTCTGTGATATATATATACATATATACACATGTGTGTGTGTGTGTGTGTGTGTGTGTGTGTGTGTGTGTGGAGGGTCTATGGGTGTGTGTATTTTGTCTTGCATGCTACAGTTGTTGATCTCTTTTTATCTGATTTTACCTGAATTATGTATTGAATAGGAATTCACCGTGAACAGTATGTCATTTACTTGGTGTGTGTGAGTGTGTGTGTGTGTGTGTGTGTGTGTGTGTGTGTGTGTGTGTGTGTGCGCGCGTGCGCTTTGAATTAGGATTAAAATTTTATCATGTATTTTTCTGTAATATGCGCTTTGGGCTCTCACGAGGTAAAGCGCTCTATAAATATCCTTTTACATTACATTTTTCATTTTATCATTGTACCTTGGCTTGATGAGGCATTTAACAGAGAAAATTTATTAAAAATACAAGTGTGAGACATGAAAGACTGTTGTTTTTATTCTTGTAAGTTGTATTGTTCAGTCTCCAGTTTTTACTTCAGTGTATTCTAGTACAAGGTGCGGAGCTCAGGACAACAAGAGAGCATCATTTTTTACACACACACACACACACACACACACACACACACACACATATATATGTTGTCTCCCCTTGGAGACTATAAATTTGCTGAAGGATCATTTTGAGAAGCATTTATTAGTCCCCATTCACCCACTCAAGCACATACTGTTAGGCAGAATTAGCAAGCTTTGTTTATAATTGATATATATATATATATATATATATATATATATATATATATATATGTGTGTGTGTGTGTGTGTGTGTGTGTGTGTGTGTGTGTGTGTGTGTGTATTAGTGTTGATGCATAACTATTTAAATGGAAAGTATTATGAAAGGTTTATGAATTTCTTCAGCATACACACACCCCACCTCACTACCTTTTTTTTCTCCTTAGTTACATGCAGTTCTAGGTGGCATGTGTGTGTATATTGTGTCTAAGTACATATTTTAGTATGTTGTAAGGCTGTCATGTAATTAACAGATGCATTTCGAACTACTGTCTTCATTTCTTCTTTGGTACTGGGAAGAAGAATAGCAAATATGACCAAAGAAATGAATAAATACATAGTTTAGTAAATTGTGAACTGAGAATTCTTTTCCAACTGAGTAAGGAGGTAGGTTAAACAGGGTCGGATGATCCTAACTATTGTATTGCGTGCCTTCTTAAAGCACCATCAGTATCAGCTTATGACGACTGTAAAGGCATTTTTTGGATTCTGTGGAATGTGCTCGGAACAGATATGCACTCTCAAGTTGCATAAGTTGGCATCAGCTGATCAGGAAAATAGTGGATGTGCACTCTCTTCAAAAATTGTCTCTCTAATGCAGCAGCCTTATCACCTCCAACCTCTTCAAATAAACACACTAGGTTGACAGAATCGGATACAAAGGTAGCAAAAGATGGACAGATAAATAGATAGATAATGAAAGCCAAGTTCTTGATATGGAGTTGATGAACATTTATTCTTTAGTATTGTGACAAAATGGTAATGGAATGCATGGTGTGCGGAAAGTGAAACACTGAGAACAGAAAATGAAAAGTACCATCATACAAAGGGAAAGTCTCTGAATCATAAACATTGATACAAATCCTTTAATGCGTGAATGTATACATTACTGGAGAAAACAGATGAAAGAAATGAATTCATTAGCATGACCACAACAAAGGATCATCATGAATTTGAAAAAAAAGGGGATCATCATGAATTCAACAAAAGAAAATATACAAACTAGTTTGAGGAAACAGAATGCAACAAGTCATAAACATGAAAAAAAGGGGATCATAATTAAGTCAACACACAACTTGACATGCAAATTCAACCATGCAACAGTGCAAATTTCTCATTACCAAAACAAAAGCATAGTGATTCAACAAAAGAGAATGTTAAAAAGAAAGAAGATGAGATTAAAAACAACAATTCCTTCAAAAGTCTTCTTTTTTTTTAATGTTCCTGGTGGGACGTTTGTGCAACTCTGAACGAATGGTTATGTAGTATTTCTAATATATTGTTTGAGGTGCAAAAATGTGCCCCTACACAGAAAACAAAATCAAGTTTAAGCAGTGTAGCTTGCTTTGTTGTTTGAAATGTTTTCACTTATCAGCTGTGCTGTTTTCTTTTCTGTTGTTTGGTCTCGTTTGTACTGTACATTTACTTATTATCCCCACCCTCAGCACAACACAATCACCTACCCCCGCTTTAAATACACGTGCTATCAAAGTTTTTAAATCACTAACATAAATGTTCCAAAGTTCTCGCATGTTTTTGACATAGCATAAAACTTGTGACATTTTAATACTAACATGGGGAATTTCTTGTGCTATCCCTCAGTCTACAGATACATTTCAACTTAGTACATACATAACCCCCTTTTCAGCAAAAAAAAAAAAAAATTCACTCTTTCCCGCCGGTGAAAATGTGCTCTATAAATCAACTGTAAACATTGCCAAATTAACAGTTCAGCTACATGGCAATTAAAATGAAATGAAAATGTGGCTGATGAACATTTTCATTTGCATAGTCATTTTCATAATGAACTAATGCAACATTCAGTTCCTTTCACATGTGCATGTATGTTTTACAGGTGATCTGTGACACTGATCTCGTGTTCTGGAACTGCGTTGCCCGATGGCCAGGCAGTGTGCATGATGCCAGAATAATGAGAGAGAGAGAGTGAGGTGTTTGAGCAGTTCGAAGGCAACAACAGACCACTGACAGGCATCCTTCTGGGAGACAGTGGCTATTTGCTAAGAGAATGACTCATGACACCAATCCCCAACCACATCTCACAAGGAGAAATGCGCTACAACTTCTGCCACAGCTCAGCCAGAACAGCGGTAGAAAGGGCCGTTGGGATTTTAAAGAAACGATGGAACTGCTTGAGACAACTTCGTGTTGATCCACCCAAAGCCTGCAAAATCATCAGAGTCTGCATGATGTTGCACAATCAGGCCACATCACTGAACTTAGAACCACCTGATGACGAAGAGGAAGAAGCAGAGGAGTAGGAAGAGGAGGAAGAGGATGAAGACGATGTCAATGAAAACCCTGCAATGATTGAAAGAGCACGGAGGGCTGCTGGTGCTGTAGTGCGAACACAGGCCATTCACAACTACTTCACCTGAAAGTGAGTACTACATTGAACCAAACAAACCACTGGCATATCTGTTTTGCAGATTTACCTATCGACAAATACCATACAGAGGGATGCAGGCATTATTTAAAGAGAAGCGTACAAACACTGCAGAGCATCAAAAATGTTCTACTACTGTTTAAATGGTGTGAAAAGGTGCATACATTATGTTAAATTTGTCTGAACGCTACATCTTCAACATTGTGTTCACACAGGCATACATAATAGCCTTTCAATAGTTTCATGTTTACATTTTCTTTCCTTTTTCTGCCTGGTCTCCAGTATCCAAATGCAGGGATGAAATGCACAGCACCAATATTAGATTCATGTTGCAAACACTGTGACACTCCATACCCTCTGCCACAACTAACATTATGGAAACAGTGCTGTCAACATTGTAATATGATCCATCTCAACACTAACACTTTCACACAAAGCTTTCTTCAAGTGTGAACCAAGAGTTCACATGTTGCATTTTACCTTCTGCATTTTGTTTGTCTCCATTTTTCTCTAACAATTTTTGACACATAATTTCATATAATTTATTCCGTGCCTAGCTCTCC
>JADBJO010014951.1:0-17500 GCA_016801955.1 Conus betulinus
GCGTGGTGTAGTACTGTAGTACTGTTTATTGCCTGGCAAGACAGACGGGCATGGTGGAAACGTATCAGTGCGTATAGCCTCTTGGACGTCTTTCTTAAGCATATGGATAGCACCCCTGATATCGTTATGGTTTGAGATGCAGTCTCAGCATTGAAATGAAACAGCCTGCATGGATGCATGCACACAAAGATAATAGAAACCCCAGGGTGCCCAGACTCAATAACAAACAGGGCTGTAGAAGTTTGTCCTTGAACTACGTTAAACGGAACTCTTTTCACTGCCCAAGGGTTCACGAGGACTCTCATTTTCCTCTCTATGTTAGAAAAAAAAAAATACTCACCTCATTCTCGCTCACAACTCAACAACTATTTCTGGGCTAGCAAGTGGTGGCCTCTGTGCATTCTGAATCAAGAGTTGGTGTGATTGAGGCCAGCGCGAGTCATCCAATCGGTGAGCAGCGCCTATTGTGACGCGTAGTCTCTCGGCGATCCTACATTAAAAGTACCCTCTGGACCGGTGCCATTTGAGTTTGGACAGGATGACGCTAGGGTGGCTAGTAAGATGAGATCAGCGGGTATTGACGGTAAAAGAGCGATGGCATTGAACCGGCGTGAAGGTGATAAGAGAGTAGAAGCGGTGGGATGGGGTGGGAAGGGGGGAAGGGGCTGATTGTAGAAAAAGAAGAAAAGGAAAGTGGAGTAGTCATCCTATCATGCTTCTGTAGCATTGGACCATAACCGTCTGACACCCAGAACTCGTCTGATGATAGATGCATGACAAAACGAGATTTAGTCAAGTTGTGTATGAGGAAAGAGGAAGGAGGAGCGATTGGTCGGGATTTACTGCAACACGTGGTGCGCGCGGGCGCACACACACACACACACACACACACACACACACGCACGCACGCACGCACGAAAACAGTGAGATGATAGGGGGAGTGGCGTTTGAACAGAATGGGGCGATGGATGTGTGGTGTGTGTGTGTGTGTGTGTGTGTGCGTGTGTGTGTGTGTGTGAATTTGGACGATGTTGGCAAAACTGAGGTGAGTGAGATTTTGAATGCAGCTCCTCAATACTGCATTCTTGAACACCGTACAACACAGGAAAGTTATTTCTGGTGGAAGCAAAAGTGATACCATCATTATGCTGTTTATGAGGTTCATGTTCCGGTTCACTCTAGATCAATCTCCTAGTAATGTAACGTGTGTCTCTGGTGACAAGATGTTAGTCTTTTTTTTCTAACGTCATCAGATGTTTTATACTACTCGTCTGTTTCGCCTTTGTGAAGCTTTTTTCTTAAACTCCAAATTCGAACATAGTATTTGATAGTGTTCAGGGACTCTTAAGTAATCTACTGGATGTTTACCTTTTTTCTCTTTTCCCAGCGTTGATATTGTGTTAGTCACGTGTTCATTGTCTCCTGTAGGTTCAATCACTGGCCCGTTAGAAATGTCAAGATCGGAAACATATACTCTCAAATACATATGCATGCCTCAGTCTCAGGGAAAATTCGTTAGTGGGTAGTTCACACATGCGACATGGCAGTCGCGGTCCGTGGCGTAGAAAACGATCGGTACTGGCTAGAATGTCCAAGATGAATAATGCATTACTGATAGGTTAGGTGTCATAGTTATCGTTTGTTCTTGTACTTCGAAGTGTGAGGGAATTGAAAAAAAAAATAATGTGTGTGTGGAATAAGTCGGGGGTGGGGGGTGGGGGGGTGGGTACGCGCGCGCGCGCACGCGCGCGTGTGTGTATGTGTGTGTGTGTGTGTGGCGTGTGTGTGTGCGTGCGTGCGTGCGTGCGTGCGTGCGTGCGTGTGGTGTGTGTGTGTGTGTGTGTGTGTGTGTGTGTGTGTGTGTGTTTGTGTGTGTGTCTGTGTGCGCGCGCTGACATTTATTTAAGATTTGTTTAGATTTCCGCCTGCAGTCGTTTCACTTTGCAACTACACTTACTAAAACTTTAAACAAATATCAAACGACAATTCGCTCGCCGACAAAATGTTCTTACTACTTTCTTTGATATAAAACGGGCGTACGATCAAGTATGGCATTCACAACTACTGATGAAACTTAAAACCAATGGGATTTCGGGGCGTATGTATCAGTTTATTAAAGATTTTCTATGCAATAGGTCAATACAAAACAAAAGTGGATCACCCGTATTCCACTTCAAGAAATCTACATATGGGAATTCCTCAGGGCTCACTTATTGCTCCATTTCTTTTCAATTTACTGATACATGCCCTGCCTCAAGTACTGTCAAAACATACAGTTGTAGTACAGTACCCAGATGATATATGTATGCGGACGGATGCTAATATAAAAAGAACAGTACTCCTGTTAGAAAACTGAAGCACATTCAAACCCTGTACCAATGTGAATTAGACAAAATAAGTCATTATATGACCCAGAATGATCTAAGTTTCTCTGTTGATAAAACCCACATGATGTTTTTCTGTGCTGGTAATTCTCCCAGAAAATTGCCGATCTTTCATATTGATGGAAGCGAACTTCAGTTTAAAGATATAGTAAAATTCCTAGGTGGTTTTTTTCACTGCAAAACGTTCGTGGAAAATTCATATAGAAAATACTTTAACAAAAGCTAAAAAATGTTTACATATTCTCAAATTGTTAGTAGGCACTATTGGGGGTAAAGACACTTCATGTTTGATTCACCTCGCGACAGCCCTAGTCAGGTCAAAACTCACATATGCACAGGGAAAATATATTTTACGGCTCCAAATTATTTACTGAAGAAATTGCAATGTGTGGACTCAAAGGCGTATAAATTAGCATTGGGTATACCTGTTCATGCTCCAACTCTAGCTACATATAAAGAAGCAGGAGTTATACCTCTAGATGATTATCGCAGGCTAGCTACTGCTAAATATGTTCTAAGAAGTAGCTCTGTTGATCATTTTTTAATGAAGTAGAAAGAACATTAAGATCCGATATTCACTTTCCGAAAAGGGCAAGAGAAATAAAATCACTGACAACAATTGCCACTTACACTTCAGACATTCAAAGCAAATCAGGATTAAACGATAAAGATATATGTAGGTGCCCGCCATTCTCTCCCATTCCTTCATGGGAATTAATGAAAGCAAATTTTGATGTTGACTATGGTATTTTGAAAAAAAGAAAATAGCCCTCACTATGCAGCATTCTCTTTTCGATCGCATGTTGAAGCTCTATATCCGAACCATTTGGAGGTATATACAGACGGTTCAGTGATTAATGATGGGAATGCTGGTGCTGGATTTGTTATTCCTGGCTTAAAGAAAGAACAAGCTTATCATGTTGGAAAAGGCCATTCCATTTTTCTCTGCAGAGCTGGTAGCTATTCTCATGACCTTAAGGCATATTTGCAAATCTTCCCATGATTATTTTACGAAATTTTTTGTGTGTTGATTCAAGATCTGTTTTACTGTCGCTAACTTGAACTAAGCTAAAGGAAAGAGCTAACATATATTTGAAATAAGGCATCTTGTTAATTTTCTAATGCAAAAAGGTTCTGATTAACTTTTTGTTGGTCCCTTCTCATTGTGGATGTCCAAGCAAATGATGGGCAGATAGAATGGCAAGGAAAGGGGTAAGGAATGCAAATGGCTGCACAACTGTAAAGATTCCATTATCTGTAAAAGAGGGATATCATCTCTGGAGGCAGTCTATATAAAATAGCCAGCCACAAAGTCACATTTTGACAGTAAAGACTCCTTATTGCAAAAAGATATTAATAATGAACCACAAGAAGTTAGCTCTTTATGTTACAGACTAAAACTCAATGCGTTAAAATGCAAACACATTAGGTGTCCTTGTGGAGAGAGAATGTTAACGTTCCATAATTTTTATTTTATTCTATTGTCCGTTCACAAAGCAATATTAGCCCGATTCTCTGGCAGTCAAAAACAACACTACAAATGACGATCTCAAAGCCATTATTGATGATCTATCATTTCTTGTCACTGCAGCTGAAACTCTTCGTCAGAGTCCTATAGGAACAGCTCTGTAGTTGCTTGTTTTGAAAATTAAAAAAACAAAACAAAGAAATTATAGATATTGTTTATGGTGTTCATTTCTGTCAAACAGGGTATTACATTGATGGGGGATATGAAATGACGGGGTATTCCTATTTGTGATAAAATACTTATGTCATTCAGGATAATTTCAAGATCCGTCTAAAAACTCTATTTTGTGAAAAAGACGCTATATCAAAAAAAAAAAAAAAAAAAAAAAAAAAGCGTAAACAGAGAGAGAGAGAGAGAGAGAGAGAGAGAGAGAGAGAGAGAGAGAGAGAGAGAGAGAGAGAGAGAGAGAACATTCTTTATTACGAGGATAATAGATAAGCACTGACGTACTTTTTTAAAGCAAACAAGGCGGTCATGCAATCATAATGGAACATCAAGTGAAAATAGAAGAGAAATGAACATGAAAAATAAATAATAATAACATAAACAATAATAAAAACAAACAAACAAAATTAAATAAATAAAAATGAAAATAACAATAATGAAGGGGAAGGAGAGAGTGGGGGTGGGGGGTGGGCTGAGCTTGGGAAATATCTGGAAATGTACTACAACAACGTAAAATTAGCATGTATAAAAACAGACAGTAAAATGAGCGGGGAACAGGGTGTCAGAAAGTCTGTACAAACATGCTTTGCTATACAAAACGGAAAAAAAAATGAAACTGTGACAAATAAAATGTTGCGTGCGTGATTGTGTGTGTTAAGTCAGCAAATAGGATAAGTCAATAATTTGTCAAAATCGGCGTTTGTTTGTTTGTTTTTGTTTTCTTTTCAATGTTCCGGTGACTAATACCTCTCTCCAGTCTTGAAATAATTATGATATTAATTTTATATATTGATAGCAATTGAATCGCATCAGTCATCGTATAAAATGATTACGTGAGAAAATGCAACTCAAAACATCGTTTGTACTAAACTTGTTGGTGAGACGGGATTAACCCTTCAAAGCGCTTCAGTGGTCATCGCTCTGACATCAACAGAAAGCAAGATACACTCGTGGCACGCCATTTCTGTGGACCTGGACACCAGCTGTCAGATTTGAAATGCTGTGTGATTGAACTCATAAAGACCACAGATGCACAAAAAAAGAAAAGATAGAGAGAGGATGTGGAGACACAAGTTGAAGACCAACTACCCGTTTGGTCTCAATGTGTGGGATTAGTTGGTGTCACATGAACAATATGCCCTGGGAACTTTGCCCTTCACTGAATCAAGACTTCACCCAGGCATCACTATTTATCATACTGTAATGAGGGGGGTGGGGGTGGGGCATTAATGACGTAAAAAAAACATAGATTTCGTCAACTAGTTTTGACGCCGACTTCTATGGTCAGCTGATGAAGGTTTGCAAAAACTGAAAGCGCTTCTGTAAAATGCTTTTTTTTTTTTTTTTTTTTGGAATTATGTTATGCCACATGGGTTTTGTGAGAAACGACAGTGCATTCACTTTGTAGTGGATCTACCCAGAAGCCATTTTGTCCCTTTTGTTTGGCCATTCTTCGTCATGGACAGCAATTCGTATCAAAATGCATCCAGTTGCTCTAGATCTGGCCACTCCAGTACATAGACAGGCTATGGACTACATTTGGTATAAAAACTAGAATGTTATAAATCTCATTGCCAATTTCTGGGAACCTGCTTGAACCGTGATGTCACGCCAAAAGGTATGAGAATTTTTTCCCCTTCTCTTCTCTCCCCCCAACGACAACGTTAACACAGAAAATACAGACTGTGCTGAAGAATACAGAAAGATACATGCTTCCATTGTGTCACAGCTTTTATGAAGAAGCCATTAAGGACCTGGAGAACAGTTTAATCCATTTTCGGGTAGCCTTAACGGACAAGTTGGATCAAGAGACTCTTGCAAAGTCTCTTCAGAAAATAGACTCAGTACAAAGATCCATCAAATCACGTTGTAGTGACACGAAAAAGAAAAAAATATCAGCCTTAGTTCAGGATAGTGGCAAAAGTCCAAAAACCTCTGTTTAGTTTACCAACTGAACTCCCACCCCTGAAAACTAAACGAAACCACCATTTCAGACGTCGTGTTCCGTTAATTAAAACAGATCCCTCACAAGTTATTAACATTTCATCATACCAACTCACTGATGCCCAGACAAGGTTACTGGCTATGGGACCCATGTTTTACCCAACACCCTTAACTTATGAGGAAACAGAGCTGCTCCAAGATACTTTTGAAGGAATTCGCCATCTGCGCTTAAGGGAATTCTTCCATGATGATGATGCTCCACTCTCATTCCCAAAAAGCTGAAATTCTACAAGAAGAAGTTTCGGTGCCCCCCCCCCTAAGGGAAGTGATGAGGCTCTTGATGCTTACTGTTCCACTATTCTATCCAGGGTGGAATCCAATATCTCACAACCTACCAAGCGACAAAACTTAAACAAAGAATAACGTGCTGATTTGAGAGAACACAAAACAAATGTGAATACCAGGGCCCTATGGATATCACCAGCAGATAAAGGTTGAGCAATTGTGGTGCAAGATTTCAATAAATATGTAGAGGAAGCACATAGACAGCTTCACAACACAACTCACTATGAGCATCTGACGGCTGATCTCATAACAGATATTGCATCAAAATCAAACCACCTAATTGAAAAGCTGACACAACCCCTCAAAGGACCATATCGACGATGACTGCTACAGGTGGGGTGTACTGGAGCCTGAGAGAAAACTAAAACACCTTATTTTTACCATCTTCCTAAAGTCCACAAAGATTTACATAAACCTCGTGGACGTCCTATTGTGTCAGGAGTCAATGGACCAATTGAACGTCTCTCAAAAGCTAGTGGACCATTGGCTCCAGCCTCTTGTACAAAACCTGACGTCGTACATCAAAGGCACAACTCACTTCCTGAACATCTAGGAAGAATGGGAAATCACTCAATAGCCTCTCGCAAGCGGAGTATTGATCGTCACTGTTGATGTGGTTGGGTTGTACACAAATATACCTCATCATGAAGTGGCGATTTCCCTGAAAGAAATCATTGCCAGTTTTGGTCATCATTCGCAAGAAAGCCCCTCTGTTCCATTACTATTGGAGATCGTTGAACACGTCCTTCAAAAGAACGTACTTGATATTGATGGTGAGCTGTTCCAACAAGTCCATGACATGGCAACGGGGACCCCAATGGCTCCCTCCATTGCAAACATTTTCCTGGCATGGTTAGAACAAAGGCTACTGGCAACTTCACCCTGACACTGTACATCCAACATTCTGGCATCGTTTCATTGATGACATTGTCATGCTCTGGTTCCATGGGGAAAGCCAGCTGCTTTTGTTCCTCAACTGGATAAACAACCAGCATGCCAAGATAAAGTTTACAGCCAACTATGGTAGAACCAACATCCTTTCCTGGACGTCAACATGAGCATCAATGGGGATACAATCACCACAGACCCCACTGAACCCACAGATGCTCACCACGTACCTACCCTTCAACTCCTGCCACCCTAGACACTGTCTGAGAGGCATCCCCTACGGGCAGGCTATCCGCCTGCGAAGAATCTGTTGTAAAGATGATGTGTTCCTGAACTGACTCAGAGAGCAGAGAATCTACCTACATAACCGTGGCTATCCATTTGCTCTGGTGGACTCTGCCATCAACAAGGCACAGACACTTTCCTAGGAAGGATGCACTCCAGTACCAATGGAGGAACCATCAGTCAGACAGGGCGCCATTTGTTATCCGCCATAACCCTTCCAACCCTCCTCTGGCCTTTTGGCTGAAGGAAAAAATGGCGGAGCTCCACAGAAGTAGACGCATGAAGACAGCCATTCCCAAACCTCCAATTGTTGGTGAGCGTAGCTGTCGCAACCTGAGGAACCTTCTGATGCCCAGCAAACCACCAGCAGTGCAACATTAAGCGTCTGCTACAGATTCATTGGTACCAGGCTGCTTCAAATGCACAGCGAAACAATGTGTTCTGTGCAAGGAACACCTGGAGGAAACAGCCTCCTTCAAAAGTGTTTGCACTGGTCACCAGTTCCACATAAGGGGACTCAGCTACGTGTAAAAGTACCAACCTAGTGTACCTGATCAAGGGTGGACATTGCCAGGATGTACAGTATGTTGGTCTGACGGGAAACACCCGACAAAACACGCTTCAGTGGTCATCGCTCTGACATTATCAGAAAGAAAGATACACTCATGGCACGCCATTTCTGTGGACTTGGACACCAGCTGTCAGATTTGAAATGCTGTGTGATTGAACTCATAAAGACCACAGATGCACAGAAAAGAAAAGATTGAGAGGGGATGTTGGAGAGACACAAGTTGAAGACCAACTACCCATTTGGTCTCAAAGTGTGGGATTAGTTGGTTTCACATGAACAATCTGCCCTGGGAACTTTGCCCTTCACTGAATCAAGACTTCATCCAGGCATCGCTATTTCTCATACAGTAATGGGTGGGTGGGTGGGTGGGGGGGGGGGGATTAATGACGTAAAAAACACACATTACGTCAACTAGTTTTGACCCGACTGCCGTGGTCAGCTGAGGGAGGTTTGCAAAAAACCGAAAGTGCTTCGGGTAAAATGCTTTGGGTGATTGCTGTTTTTGGGGGTTTTTTTTTTAATTTTGTACTCAATTTTATTCCAGAAAAGCAAGGTTGAAAACAAGTCGATGATCTCATGATCTCATGAAAATCAATTCATGTTGTCGGTAACTTTTTGTTTCAGTGAATATGGCGACCATATATTGCCCCGGATCAATGTTGTCACAAAAAAAAAAAAAAAAAAAAAAAAAAAAAAAAAAAAAAAAAAAAAAAAAAAAAAATCTTTCAGCTCTAAAAATACTGCTGTATCCAAAAACAAGTTCTTACGTGAGCGTTTGTGGTAACAATAAAGGTATAGGGTGCATTGACTGTACTGAGCGGTTCAGGTAGTATACATCATTTTTCTGGGAAATACTGTACGTAATCAGATACTTAAAGGGTTTTTCCTTACTGCTTTATGTTGTATTCATGTACTTATGAACGCATACATAGTTGCTCAAGTCATAAACTTTCCAATTCAAAATCGATATAGTAATAGCGGTAAAGAGACGTTTGTAAAACCCACATCCAACGTCTTATTACAGCGACGACTACTCATGTTCAGAGCAGTTCATTGTTTCATTGTTTCATAAATCACAGAGCGTTAGTGAAGTGTTAAGTCCGAAAAATCGGATTTGCTATACATAATAATCATCCTCACATTTGTTCAGTATACGATACATTTCATGTGCATGGCTATTCTCTGTAATTTATCGGCAAATTTGGGGGCCGCAGATCCATCACGTGGGCAGAGGTGATACAAAGACATAAAGTGTTACGTGATTGTTTTTGTTTTTTTGTTTGTTTGTTTTTAATGTGTGGAAGCAATTTATGCCGCTGAATTATAGAAATACAAAAATATACTGCAACAAAAATATATTCTCTCATAATTGGCCTTTGTGGATGGACAGAGAAAAAAAAAAAAAAAAAAAAAAAAAAACGGCAGAGAAGTGTGTTTCATATGGGAAAGCAACCATGTGCAAACATCCTCAAAATAACTTTGCTGTCAGAGCAAATACTTTGTAAAATGATGTGACAGTCAGGAAACAAACACCGAGAATAATATTTATTCTGTGGACGTGAACTCCTTTTTTGAGTACACGCGTTTCATTTCCACAACCACAAAACTATATGCTGTTTTTGTTTTTTCAGTTGACCAGTGTTGTTGAAAAAAAAAAGTTTAAGATAAACCGAAATCTTGCAGTTAATTCATGGGTGCTGTGTTGCTTATATTATGTTTACATACGCCACTTATTTGCGTTCGCAATCACTTATTTTGCCACTTAAGTCCCAAGTTTGGAGCCTTGTTAAAATGTACGATATCCTGGAACTCGTTCACCCAGGACATACACGGACAAGCAGCACACAGACAAATCAATATGATGCCAAAACGTGTAAGCAACAAGCATAGCACAAGAAAGGCAGAAATGCAAGCGATGCTTATAGAGGACCAGATAAACCTTCCTTCTCAAAAGAACACACAGATAAACTGTAACAAACCCTGGTCATACATGAACTACTTAGATGATGAGAAGATTCGGTCACTGGACAACGTACATTTTGTGTGTAATCCCACTGAGCATGTGTTAATAGCACACTCAAATCTTGTGGCACTGGACCTCCTGATACTACAGGCTAAAGCTCGTCTAGCATTATTGTCTAGATCCACTGCTCTATCAATACACTTCCTTTTGTTCTAGTCCTAAGCGAAAACAAAAAAGTGATGACAAAAAACAAACAAACAAACAAACAAACAACAAAAACAGATATTGATGTCCATGAGCATGCCACCGTGAGAGCAGTAATGAAGCTTTAAATGACGCAATCAATACTGGAGACTAACAATAGTACTCATTGACTGGTTACCAGCGCGATAACAACGAGAACACACACACACACACACACACACACACACACACACACACACACGCACACGCACGCACACACACACACACACACACACACACACACACACACACACACACACACACACACACACACACACATTGGGTCGAGTATATTAGATCAACGCCTTCCTAAAGTGTTTGTGTTACTTATCACGCTCACCATAACACTCGATGTCAAGGTGTTAATACTGTATGGCTGGTCGCACTGCCCGTATCTGGGAACTTCTCACCCATGTGAAGACAGATTAGATAACCCATTTCTTCCCTTGAAAATTCTCTTTGCTTCTCTTGTGATCTTTTTAGTTTTTGCATGTGAGTATATGTCCAACAGGATGAATATCTGCATGAATCACAGGATTAAAAAAAAGTATATATATATATATATATATATATATATATATATATATATATATATATATATATATATGTATGTATGTATGTATGTATGTATGCGAGTTTTACACGTCGCACGCCTGAAGCCTGCTTGAGAATGAGAAAGTACATGAAGTGATTTTCATCTTGCACGCTTCAGGTGTGCTTGGGAGCAAGACCATACAAGTTCTGTTCGTACGAAAATGTACACTATACACACGACTAAAAAACAAATAGCACTGATTTTGTTCAGCAACGTCCTGTCTTGTATTTATTGACACTGTGCCGTTTGTTACTGAACAAGTAATCCCCAGTAAACAACTAAGGCAAATCAAAATGAACATATGCACTTCAGTTCCAGTGCAGGAAAATCCAGTATAATAAACATTTGTTAGGAAACGACATAGTACTGATTGTGTTGAACAGCGTCCTCTCTTTTGTATATTGACACTCTGTCATTGTTTTTGAACACTAAATTACATGCAAACAAATAAGGTAAATCAAAACGAAAATAAGCGGTTCAGTCTCATTGCAGACGAATCCCGCATAATGACCGTTTCTTAGTAGGCAATCAAGCCAGTCTATTACTGATCTCATGTGCACGCGTGCGCACAACACACACACACACACACACACACACACACACACACACACACACACACACACACACACACACACACACAACAAAAAAAAACACACACACACACACACTCACCACCACCACCCCCCCACACACACACACACACACACACACACACACACACACACACACACACACACACTCATTATTTTCTAATGTTATGGGATATTCAGGAAGACTGATTCCATTTTTTATGTCTTTCAATTTTTTCCATGTTTTCTGAAGATCTTGTGGTCATGTACTTCACTTTCACACAGAAATTTGACCAATATTGCTCCTTGACCCTTTTCGATTACTCTGTTACTATGATTTTTTGCTCTGTTCTTTTCAGCAATTTTGTCAGGATCTTTCTTATCTTTTAAATATATTTATAGGCCTGCATCTTTTTTTCTCTTGCTTCTTCACAAGTAGCATTCCACCATACATTACCTGCATATTTGTTTGATGCGTCAGTATTGCACCTTGGTATTGATAGATCAGCTGCATGTAAAACAATATCAACAAAATTCGCGTAGCTTGCGTCAATGTTATCAGACAATATCTCTTCACAATTGTAAGTAGAGAGTATGTTTTCAAATTTATCCCAAACAGCTTTATTATAATTATATTTTGGGATCTTATCTTTATCGCAGTTTTGAACAGATTGTTTACCCTTAATGGTAATAATTATTGGCAAATGATCACTACCAAGAGGATCTTTGAAGGTAGACCATCAAAATTTGAAAAGGCTGAAGCATTTGCTTCAAGAAGTAAAGGATGCATTTTCTCTATTGGTTCGAAAAGAAAATCAGTGGGACCAGATGCGATTTCCAATGAAATGATAAAGCATTTGCCAGTTAATTTCACAATGTTTCTGAAACTTATTTTTTCAGAAATGTTGGTCTGAAGGGCTTCAACCATCTTTGTGGAAAAAATCGATTGTAACCCCTATCCCTAAAGAGGGCAAGTCAAAATCAGACAAGAACAACTACAGGCCAATTGCTCTCACTTCACACGTGGGAAAACTTATGGAAAAGATTATTTCTAAAAGACTTGAACATTATTGAAAAAAAAATTGTATAATACCAATACAACAGGCTGGCTTTAGAAAGGGTAGATCTACAGTTGACCATCTGTAAAAAAAATTACAACACAGGTAAAACATCAATTCGCACGTAGGAAAAATGTACTTGCCACGTTTTTTTTTTGATATTAGAAAGGCATATGACCAAGTCTGGCACTCAAAACTTCTGAACAAATTGAAGTTAATAGGTCTCTCGGGGTGTATGTACAATTACTTAAAAACCTTTTTAAGTGATAGAACAATACAGACGAAGGTAGGAAATGTATATTCTAATGAAAGACATATCCAGATGGGAATCCCGCAAGGAGCTGTGATAGCTCCTATCCTGTTTAATATTTTGATCCATGATCTTCCTAAATCATTATCAAAAAATGTTGAACTAGTGCAATATGCGGATGATATCTGTATATGGATGAAAGTTACTTTAAAACGTCACACACCAGTTAGATCAATCAACTATATCAAAAAGATATATCAAAATGAACTAGATAAAATTAGTAGGTACATGACTGAAAATGGATTGCCCTTTCAGCTTTCAGCTGAAAAATCGCATATGGTTCTGTTCATACTGGTTATGATCCTAATCCTCTGCCTTCATTTCAAATAGATGGATTGTGCCTTGAATATAAAAAAAAGTCGTAAAATTTTTAGGAGTAAATTTAACTTCTAAATTGAGCTGGAATTATCACATACAAACTATTCTAACAAAAGCTAAGAAAACTTTAAATTTTTTGAAAATGGTGAGTCAACAGTCATGGGGTAAAGACAGTAAAGTATTAACACATTTAGCTACTGCGCTTGTACGATCAAAATTATCCTATGCCCAGGAGACATTTTTTTTCAGCCCCAAAATGTTTAATTAAAAAAAGTTGCAGAGTATGATAGTAAAGCTTACAAGATAGCTCTTGGCGTCCCGGTTCATGCATCAACTTTAAGAACTTATATGGAGATCGGAATTGCCTTTTGAAGAAAATATGAAACTTGCATGTGCAAAATATATTTTAAGAAGTCATACACTACAAAATCTTAATACCAGTGAAACTGAATTAAAATCAGAAATAAATTTTCCTAAACGGGCACAAAAAAATCGATCGATTCTCTAAAATCGATAGCCTCATACACATCTGACTTATTTACAAAAGCAGGCACTGCACCTGAAAACGTAGCTCTCCGGGTGTCTTTTAGCACTATCCCGGAATGGGAACTTAGTAGAGCAAATTATGACATAGACCATACAAGTTTTAAAAAAAAAAAAGTGATGGACCCTTGCTGCCAACGTATGTTAAGTCACATATAAATGAAACTTATATAAATCATCTTAAAATTTATACAGATGGTTCTGTACTAGACAATCATTTGTCTGGTTCAGCATTCATAATTCCATCCTTAAAAATAGAGAAAGGTTACCACCTTGGTAAGAATATTTCCATATTTACTGCGGAACTTGTTGCCATTATTATGGCATTAAACTTTCTTCTTGATTTTCAGTTTCCTGCATTTCAAATACTACTTTGCGTTGATTCAAAATCAGTCCTGCAAGCTCTAAAATTTTCAAATACAAGTGTGAGAGCAGAACTCATATTAGAAGTCTACCACTTAATTCATTTTTTGCATTTACGTGGTTCCTACGTCGATTTTTTTGGGTTCCATCACACTGTGGATTATCTGCGAATGAAAGGGTAGACCAATTAGCCAAAAAAGCTGCTATCACTGAGACTGATTTACAAAGGTATGCATTCCTTTATCCTTACATGAGAGTTATAGTCTTTTAAAAGACGTATCCTGGAACTCTATTTCAAATAAACGAAAAGGCACCAGAAACAAAAAGGGGATATTATTTAACAAGATATCAGACAATAAAACAGGTATCAAGAATCTCTACCAAGAGCGGATTTTAAAAAGTTTGATTTTTAGATTGAGGCTTGATGCCTTTAAAACCAAATTCTGTAAACACGTGACTTGTATTTGTGGCCAGCAAATCACTCCGTTCCATCTACTTTTTTGTGCGATAGAATGAAACCCTACTTACCTGCTTGGTTGTTGAACACTGAACCGTCGATATCAGCTTTTGAAGACGTCATCTCCAACGAAATCAAATATTTTGGAAGTTGTTCAAGGACTGATTAAGAGCCCAATTGGACATTTACTTTAACGTCTATGTTATTTTCCCCCCATCTTGGTGGTAGTTGCTTATTTAGTGTTTCTTTTGAAGTTTTGAATTCAGTTATGTGGAGGGTTTTTTTTTTTTTTTGGGGGGGGGGGGGGGGGGGGGTTTTTTTTTTTGTTTGTTTGTTTTTTTTTTTTAAATTATTATTTATTTTATCTAGGCCTAATTGGCACCTTTCTGAACGCTTTTGTTGTGGGTGAAGCAACTGCAAACATGTCCTGTACCATCCAACCGAACTTCGTTTGGCACTCTTTGGATGGACAGCAGCAAGGGCTTGTTGAGCAGGGTTTCTTGGCAAGGCAATGGCAACATGCCGCATCAGGTAGAACTTGACGACACGCCCTCTGAAGGAAAGGAGGTCCAGAGGTTCAGCGTCAGGAGCAGGCGTTCACCTGAACAACAACCAAAGCATTCTGCATGGCAGTCTCCACTGTATGAGCAAACAGCGGCCACCACCACTTCTTTGTTCGCATGGAAATGCATTAGTTGTTGATATTCTGGTCTGCCCTGTCTACTCCTTTCATTGTTGTGTTGTAGATCCTGACAAGATGTGGCTGTTGTATTGATGTCGTGCTGCTGACCAACTTCGAACTTAGGCAAGTGGCACAGCATGATCACTGTTTGTTGCGATGGTCGCCACATTGTTGTCACTCCATTGCACCAACAACACGTTACGCGCCTGTCATGTTGGAAGTGAAGAGTTCCTCTGGGTTCCTCTGCAAACTGCGTCTTTAAGTGGACAGTTGTCCACTCTCTTTTTTTTTCCCCATGGTTCCAGTTGCCGCCATCCATCGGCTGCTAACATACTGAGCAGTGGCAGTGATGTAAAAAAAAAACAACAACAACAACAAAAAAAACCTGTCTAGTGGTACGGATGCTTGGGAACCTAAAACATCAAATCCATCACCACTGTCCCTCCAAGACCCAAATGGCTATAATTCTGTCTCATGCAAACACCAGTATATGGTTCAAACGGAACAATGTATCCTGTTGGATCAGCGCCAGTTCACAGCAGGAGACCAAATCTGATAGTTTCGAAACAGAGTGACTGATGGCGGGAAATACAGAAAAAAAAAAAAAAAAAAAAAAATGAAAGCGAAGGTGTCAGTTACCGCCAAGGACACAGACAAACAGAGTACAAGACAAGACACAATGCATTTCGACCATCTGGGATCTTCTTCATGGCGAAAACATAATATTTATGACAGTGAAATCGAAGAACAAAAGAGAAACAGCGAAATGGGGGAAGGGGAAGTGGTGTGAAACAATGGGGTTTGTAGCTTGTTTTGCAGAAGAGTTTGATATATCAGTGACGGTAGCGATTATGGTGGATTGATAATAGTGCTTAGTGCGGCAAAAAAAAAAAAAAATTAACCAATCAATAAATCAGTAAAAGACTTTAATGGGTGGTGATGGTGATGATAGTAGTTGTGGGTGAGTAGTTTTATGAGAGGGTGTGGGTGATGCTAACAAAATTAGATGTTGGGGAAAAACAACAACAACAACAACAACAACGACGACGACGACGACGACGACAACGACAATAACAACAACAACAACAACAACAACAACAATAATAATAATAATATAATAATAATAATAATAATAATGATGATGATGATGATGATGATGATGATGATGATGATAATGATAAAGATACAAATAAATGAATTAAAAAAAATAAAAAGAATAAAATAAGAAAGAAATAGATAAACAATAATAGATAGATATACAAATACATAAATAAAATGAAATAAAACAAAATAAAATAAATGGAAGGTGGCTGCAACTTCTGTATAAAGTGGTCAGTGGGGGATATGGTGGTGCTGTGTGTGTGTGTGTGTGTGTGTGTGTGTGTGTGTGTGTGTGTGTGTGTGTGTGTGTGTGTGTGTACACATACGCACTGCACCACCATAGTCCCCACTAACCACTTTATTCAGAGGTTGCAGCGACCTTCCATTTATTTTATTTTGCTTTGTTTCATTTTATTTATGTATTTGTATATTCATTTATTTATTTATTTATTATTTCATTCTTTTGATTTTTTAAATTCTTTTATTTTTTTGTTTATCATCATCATCATCATCATCATCATCATTATCATTTTTATTATTATTATTATTATTATTATTGTTGTTGTTGTTGTTGCTGTTATTATTGCTGTTGTTGTTGTTGTTGTTACTATATATATATGTGTGTGAGTGCTGGTGGAAGATATTGCCGACTGGTGTGAAAGTGGTGGGTATGCATATTTCTGTTACTGTTGGTTGTTGATGCCTTGGGGCTGTAGCGTACCAAGTTGACCATGAGATAGGTGTCTCGTTCAAAGCTGTTACTCTGTGATTGCCACAGTGCCAAGACTTTCACATGGTTGATGTTGTGTTGGGGGTGGTTAAAGTTTAGGGCAACGGGTTTGGGTCAGTGGTGGCGGATATCAGCCAGGTGTTCAGAGATGCATGTCTCGAGTGTGCGGAATGTTTCACCTATATAGATCTTGCCACACAGCTAGGAGTGGAGAGCGTATACACAATGTTACGGTTCTGGCAGGAGAATGTGCGTTTAATAGTGAAGGAGTCTTTGGGGCCCTGTAGGATGGTGTCTGGTTTGGTGAGGCGGCAGATTTTACGATTAGGTTTTAACCAGGGGTGAGTATCTGGTGGTGTAGGTGTGGAGATTCTGTTCAATATGTACCACAGAAGATCGTTTAGGTTGTTATCACACGTTTGAACTTGCTACAGCCCCAAGGCATCAAAATGCAACAG
>JADBJO010014951.1:22500-37500 GCA_016801955.1 Conus betulinus
GCTATTGGCAGTTATAGCCGTTAGTGACAGCTGTAACGGTAGAATAAAACATCGGGTATCATCTGGAACCCATAATGAACATACCTACAAACTTTCATAGAGATTGACAAAGTGCTTTCTGAGATATTCAATAAAGAAGAAAAAACTGTTAGGGGCCGTTACAGCCGTTGGTAACGGCTATAATGGTTAAACTATAACATCGGGCATGATCCGCGACCCATACTGAACATACCTGCTAATGTCACAGAGATCGGCCAAGTACTTTCTGAGATATTCCATGGAAAAAAGTGACCCATAATGAACATAGCTGCTTTTTTTTTTTTTTTTTTTTTTTTTTTTTTTTTTTTTTTTTTTTTTTTACAAAAAATCGGCCAAGTACTCTCTGAGATATTCCATAAAAAAGAAAAAAAAATTACGGCCGCCGTTACAGCCATTCGTAACGCCTATAGCGGTAAACTAAAACATCGGGCGTCACTCGCGACCCATAATGACCATGCCCACAAAGTTTCAGAAAGATCGGCCCAGTAGTTTTGCCTGGAGCGAGTGGAACACATTTGGACCGTGGACGGACGGACGGACACACACACACACACACACACACACACACACACACACACACACACACACACACACACACAGAGAGAGAGAGGGAGAGAGAGAGAGAGAGAGAGAGAGAGAGAGAGAGAGAGAGAGAGAGAGAGAGAGAGAGAGAGAGAGAGAGAGAGAGAGAGAGCATTTCTTCGTTCCCATTGCAAAGTACTCCATGTTCTATAAGAACTGGGAGTACAAAAGTGAGGGAGGAAAGCTCCAACCAAAGTAGGGAGAAGGAAAAAGAAAGAAAGAAATGAAACAATGAATGAATGGATGAATGAAAGGCAAAAAAAAAAAAAATGCAAAGCATATAAACGTACTCCCAGTTTATCCTGAATACGCGTGATATATTCCATAAAGAGAAAAAACCGTCTTGGGCTGGTCTAACCGTTAGTAATGGGTATTCTGGTAAACATCGGCCATCATCTGTGACCTATAATGAACATTCTTACAAATTTTCAGAAAGATCCGCCAAGAACTTTCTGATATTTTCCGTAAAGAAGAAAACCAGTATGGGCCGTTAGTAACGGCTCTAACGGTAAACTTGAACATCAGGCATCATCCCTGACCCATAATGAACATACCTACACATTTTCAGAAATGTCGGCCACGTAGTTCTTTAGATATTCCATGAAGAAGGGGAAACCGTTAGAGGTCGTTATAGCCGTTAGTAACAGCTATAACGGTAAAATAAAACATCGGGCATCATCCGTGACCCATAATACCTACAAATTTTCAGTTCAAGTACTTTCTGAGATATTCCATAAAAAGAAACACGGTTATAGGTTCTTATAACCGTTAGTAACGGCCATAACGGTACACTAAAACGTCGGGCATGATCCGTGAGCCATAATGAACATAACTGCTAATTTTAACAAAGACAGGGCAAGTACTTTCTGAGTCATTTCATAAAAAAAGGAATAAAGAAACCGTTATAGGCCATTATAGCCGTTAGTAACAGATATAACGGTAGACAAAAACATTGGGCATCATCCCTCGCGTCTAATGAACACACATACAAATTTTCAGAAAGATCGGCCAAGTACTGTCTGAGATAGTCCATAAAGAAGAAAAACCATCATGGGCCATTATAGCCGTTAGTAACAGCTATAGCGGTATACTAAAACATCGAATATCATCTGTGACCCATAATGACATACCTACAAATTTTCATAAAGATGACAAAGTGCTTCCATATATATTCAATAAAAAAGAAAAAATGTTATGGGCTGCTATAGCCTTAGTAACGGGATACAACAGTAAAATAAAAACATCGGGAATCATCCTTGACACAAAATGAACATACCTACAAATTTTCAGAAAGATCGGCCAAGTACTTTCGGAGATATTTCATAAAAAAGAAGAAAAACCGTTACAGGCCGTTAGTATAAACATCGGGCATTATTCGTGACCCATAATGAACATACCCACAAATTTTCAGCAAGATCGGCCAAGTACTTTCGGAGATATTCTATAAAGACGAAAAACCGTTACCGGCCGTTACAGTCCTTAGTCACGGCTATAATGGCAAACTAAAACATCGGTCATCATCCGAGACCCATAATGAACATACATGCTAATTTTCACAAAGATCGGCTAAGTACTCTCTGAGATATTCCATAAAAAAAAAAAAAAAAACATTAAAGGCCGTTGCAGCCGTTAGTAACGGCTATAATGGGCTAAACTAAAGCATCGGACATCATCCGTGACCCATAATGATCATACCTGCTAATTTTCACAAAGATCGCCCCAGTACTTTCGGAGACATTCCATACACAAGAAAAACCCGTTACAGGCCGTTAGTAACGTCTATACACGGTAAACTAAAACATCGGACATTATTCGGCTAAAGATGGAACACCATAAAGATGGAAAACCGTTACAAGCCGTTTACAGCCGTCAGTAACGGCTATAACGAGGTAAAGTAAAACGTCGGGCATCATCCTTGACCCATAAAGAACATACCTGCTATTTTCACAAAGATCGGCTGAGTACTTTCAGATATATTCCATCAAGAAGGAAAACCGTTACAGCCGTTAGTAACGGCTTTAATGGTAAACTAAAACATCGGGCATTATTCGTGACCCATAATAAACATACCTACAAATTTTCAGAAAGATCGTCCCAGTAGTTTTGTCTGGAGCGAGTGGAACACATTTGACCATGGACGGATGGACGGACGGACGGACAGACACACAGACAGCATTTCTTCGTTCCCATTCTAATGTACTCCCTGTTCTGTCAGAATTGGGAGTACAAAAAACTGTCTGGGGACACAGGCCAGACTGTCATAGTAACCTCCTACTCTAAATTCAGTAAAAAAAAAAACAAAAAAAAAAAACTCCACGCTGTACTATGGCCGGCACAATACACACACCATGAACAGAGTGAAGTTGCTGATGATGGTGCGACCTATTGTTGAATCTCTTGAATTGACAGAACTAGAAATAGAGTTTGCTGTCTCCCGCCACTGAGAGAGTGTATTCAGTTTGATGGTAGTGACCACTGTACGGGCTGTGACACAAAGGAAACGAAAAGCCAGGGAAGTACAACCCCGTGCAGAAAGCTGTACACCATGTCCATTAAGAGTCTGCGTTGGAAGTGAAAGTCTGTGGCGTACCAGACATAAGAGATCCTGCCGCCTCTTGCATCAAAGACACACATCACCCTGTACTGAACTCCAGCTATGACGGAAAAAAGCGCCAGTAATCACCAACGTCATTGCCACCAACTCCACAACCGTCGCCTTTGTTGGCGCTGTACATCATCCGAGATGGCGTCACCTAACTGTACAATCCCACCAACTTATTGCGGTGGAAGAACTGATCAGTATGTCCCAGTTGCTCCCATTGGCCAATGAAGAACACGTAACACGACATCACTGCTGAAACAAACATGTTGGTGAAACTCAACAAATCCACCAGGGACAAGTTTATCTCGTCAATATATATATATATATATATATATATATATATATATATATATATATATATATATATATATATATATATATAACACATTTTTCTCTCCACACTTTCGTTTTGTTAATTCTACGACCTTTCGCTGGCTGCTTTTGGGTGCTGTTGCATTCTTTTTCGAACTCTTGGCGGTCGGAACACCACAGAATTATGGACTTGTGGTGTGTCTCTATCTGACGCCAAGAGCACAGACACAATCAGCCGTGTCTCCCTGATGAGTCCGATCCAGCGGACGAAAGGCCTCGGAGCAGGCGACACATATAGATCTGTCTTCGAGAGGGATTGCGATAGTTTCCTCATGCAGCTAGTGAAGGGTTTTCATTCTTTATGATATACATTTTCCCATTTACTTCATCTTCAAATTTTTTTTCTCCTCAAATTCAAATCTTTGCCAAGTCATTACTGTAATGACAGAAGAATTGTTAACCTGCACTTGTTTTTTCCCCACTACTTATTTGTTCAGCATTATATTGTTTGGTCAATCAGTGGGAGATTGCATCTCTTAGGAGATCCAAGGAAAGGCTGTTCTGCACAGTTCTTAGCCGCTGACAATGCTTGGGTTATTGAACAGTAGAGCTGACCACTCAGACTGTTCTATATCTTTTGATCTCCCTTGCATCCTTAAATGGATCCTCAAGCATAGGCTCAAAGGCTGTCCCTTACATTTTTTACTGTTTGCGTAATGCTTTTAGTTTTCAACAACATTTTTTTCTCTCCACACTTTCGTTTTGTTTAATTCTACGACCTTTCGCTGGCTGCTTTTGGGGTGCTGTTGCATTCTTTTTCGAAGCCTTGGCGGTCGGAGCACCACAGAATTATGGACTGTGGTGTGTCTCTATCTGACGCCAAGAGCACAGACACAATCAGCCGTGTCTCCCTGATGAGTCCGATCCAGCGGACGAAAGGCCTCGGAGCAGGCGACACATATAGATCTGTAAGGCCTCGGAGCAGGCGACACATATAGATCTGTCTTCGAGAGGGATTGCGATAGTTTCCTCATGCAGCTAGTGAAGGGTTTTCATTCTTATGATATACATTTTCCCATTTACTTCATCTTCAATTTTTTTTTTCTTTCCTCAAATTCAAATCTTTGCCAAGTCATTACTGTAATGACAGAAGAATTGTTAACCTGCACTTGTTTTCCCCCACTACTCAATTGTTCAGCGTTATATATATATATATATATATATATATATATATATATATATATTTTTTTTTTTTTTTTTTTTCACGACAGGGACTTAGGGTGCAGCTAACATTTTTTTTTTTCTCCATAAACAATGCCAAACAGGTAAATTTTGGACAGATGTATCTTATTCGGACCTTAACACACACACACACACACACACACACGCAAGAAAATTCTAAAAATACATACAAACACACGTGTATACATACATGCATGCATACATACATACACAGGAAGTCAGCTAAGAAAAATGACAAACAGTAATAACAGCATGTTTCCGGATAAGATGGCTAGAGGCAGCCATGCGAACATAGGGACATGCAGGTGGTGATTCAAGTAACGTGTTCACCAGTATAGTGCGATCTAACCTTCTTTGATTGTCTTGCGACATATAGTGATACCACAGCGACATTTTGCAGTATGTATTGGTGGTACATGGGTGGGAGAGTATATGAATATTCCCCTTACGGTTTGCTTTTTTTTCCCCTTTTTTTCTTAATTGTTTCTTTCCTGTGTGTTCTTCCTTTTCTTTTCTTTTCCTTTTTGCTTCTTTTGTTGATTGTTTCAAAGTTGGAGAATGGTTACCTGCTCGTCCTGGACGACCTCTACAGTCTGTGGTGATGGGGTATGCCTGAATAACCGCCATACGTGGAATGCAGCCTATCCTGCTGTATCCTTCTTAGCCGCCAGCAGGAGATTTCAGTGTTGCTGCAGGTCGAGTTTTGTGTAATTTTCTCTTATTGCCGGCCACGGAAAGTCAGTCTCTCTCTCTCTCTCTCTCTCTCTCTCTCTCTCTCTCTCTCTCTCTCTCTCTGCCGGTAAACAAGTCCAGTAACCGTCAGGCATCTTCACGAAGTCACGTTCCTGCCATCCCTGATGATAGTGCTGTTGCTCCACATGACCTGGATCTTGCTAGCCAGGAAACCTTCGCGCCTGATCCAGAAGCCGATGCCGTCTACCGGAAACCTGTCAGCTCATTCTCCTGCTCTACCATGCCTTCTAGTGTGATCAGCACTCCTCCACCAGTCAGTGCATGTTCACACAAATAGTGCGCATATTCATGCTGCTTATTCTGCCCATAATGTGCCTACAATGGACAAATCAAAGTGTTTCCTGTCCAGCAGTCTTTTTTTCTCAGCCCTTGTTTCAGTCCCAGCAGTCTCCTTTAGTCAGTGGCCAGTCCCCTGCCTGTTCTTACTTCATTCCGCAGGTTTTTGATATGAAAACTGAACCCATGTCAAATCACCATGCCATACATCTCAAACGTGAAGCAGATCCAAATGTCGCAAAACACACCTGACAGACACATTCACTACCACAGGCCCTAGACACACTCCTCGTGCAGCCCCGACCCATCCAGTAGTAGCTAGGAATTCGGCCCCGCCTGTGTTTTAAATCACACCACGGCTCGACAATCTGGCATTTTAAAAATGTGCTAAACGATTACGGTTCTTGACGTATAATGTGGAAGGTGTGTCAATGGTGCACTCTATGGGAAGGCATCAAGGTTTGGGAGGTCGGGAGGGGTAACCTGATCAACAATGATAGTGTAAACTTTACTTGGTGTCATGAACCAAAATGCATAACACAGGAACACAGGGTTCAGGTAACTATTTTATTTTGATAAACAAAACGGAACAGACAGTCAATCATGAACAGATGTTCGTAAACGTTACAAACAACACACTAGAAAAATGCAAACACAGAAAAATGAATACTCCCAGTTCAGACTCAACTTTCAAAAAAATTATTAATTGAATTATAATGATAGTACATTACTTAATGAGAGGGAGACAGGTGTGTAGACAAACAGATAAATATGCGAGTGGACCACTCACTTAATGTTTTCACCAAGATAAGGTGATCTGGCAACCTTTGGTGTCTTGCCACATATAATGATACCATACGTAAATGTGCAAGTCCATGTCAGTGGTACAATGCTGGGAGAATGTACACGTGTTTCCCTTCTAGTTTGCTCGTTTGTTTGCTTGTGTGCTTTTGTGTTTGTTGATTGGTTGGCTGGTTGGTTGGCTGGTTGATCAGTTGCTGGCTTGGTTGCTTTTGAAATGATAGAACATGGGGACAGTGGTTTTACTTGTGTAGCCCACTTGCACATTTGCCTGAACTACTTTTCTCTTTTCGTTTACAGACGTAGCTGCAACACTGGATGTGAATGCCAACACTAGCTGGTTTCAGGTACTAAATCCACCTGAAGTGGGTTTCAAAGTATTTTGGAAAGGTATTTCAATGTATTAATATAATTATATACTGCCGAAAACAATTGAAGAGCCACCTGCATTTTTCATATGGTTTAGATAACGCATGGTAAGTGTATAGAATTCAAAGCTTTTGCCCCAATGTTTGCACTGAACGTGTGACAACTGTTTTAATGCAAAACTGGTTTTTGGCATGTGTTCAGTTGAATCTGAGTCTAACGGGTTTAAACGAGTTCACAAAAGAAACACTGAAATCACGAAAAACACGGTCGCGGTTTGCGAGCGCATAGCTGAGGCAGCAGAGTTGGGCTGACTGCAAACCGTATTGCACGTGCAAGTCGTGTCTTTGCTGAGCACATGGCAACCAGTTTTGCTGACCAGTGGATATAAAAAAGCTGCTTTTAGGGGTCTTTTAACCATGCCACCAAGACGAAGATTAAATTGCACTGTCCGGGGAAGGGCTGTTGCTTGGCTTCAAGAAGGTGTAGGCGTCAGAGAAGTTGGTCGTCGCCTTCAATGCATCATGCTGTCATCCAAAGACGGCGTGACCACTTCATCGCCACCGACAGCACTGCTGAACAAAGATGGTCTGGCCTGCATAGGTCCACCACCACAGCAGGACAGACTGCTGGTTCTGACAGCGCTGAGGCAAAGAACTGCCACTGCAGACAACCTCAGGCGACAACTGCGTGCTGCTGCAGCAAACGTCAAACATTTCGAGCAAACCGTTCTGAACCACCTGAGAGAAGTTAACATCCAAGCAAGATGGCAAGCTGTTCGACCTGTGCTGACAGCGGCTCCCATAGGGTGCGACTGACCTGGTGCCGAGCTCGTGTGGCCTGGATGAGGCAGCACTGGGCCCAGGTGATGTTTTTTTCTGACGAGTCGCGTTTTGCTCAGCTCTTCCACGATGGTCGCATACGTGTCTGGAGGTGGACAGGGGAACGCTACCAAAAAGCCAACATAATCGAACGGGTCCCGCATGGCGGGGGGTCTATCATGGTTTAAGGTGGCATAGGAAGGAACTTCAGAACCCCACTGTACCAAGTTGAAGGCAACCTAACTGGTGTGGGGTACAGGGACAACATTCTTCAGCTCTGGTCCTGCCTGCCCTGCAAGCCTGGGCCCTGACGCCATCCTCCAGGACGACAACGCCCGTCCCCACTGTAACAGGGTGGTAAACGTCTCTTGGAGGAGCAGCAGATCAACCGTCTCGACTGGCCAGCGTCCTTGTCTGACCTTAACCCGATCGAGCACGCCTGGACGTCCTGGGGCGCCTGCTTCACGAGAACCACCCTCCAGCAGTGAACCTGGGCCAGCTCTTCAACTTATTGCAGCAGGAGTGGAACAACATCCCCCAGCTGACTCTCAGTAGGCTTGTGGACTCTATGAGACAGAGATGTCTAGCTTGCACCCGCGAGATTCGACTGCTCGGATTTCTGAAATGAAGGTGTTCATCAATTAAGCCCATGAAAGTTGTTTTTGAGCAGCTGGTATTCGTTTATTTCTGATGTCAATGTATCGTTTCATAGATGAATTTTCAATTAAAATGTTTAAAGAAGTTATTTTTTGTCGGTTGATTTGTGTGTGTGTGTGTGTGTGTGTGTGTGTGTGTGTGTGTGTGTGTTTTCAACTGGCTCTTAAATGGTTTTGAGCAGTATATGTCATACCTGTTTGATTGAACGAAAGAAAATGAGCAGCAGTATCTCTGCATTAAGAATATCGGTCAATGCACGTTTACGCACGCTCAAAAGATATTCCCCATTAATTCTGTGACGCTTGTCAGTTTCTATCTATCTGCTGCGGAAAGAATTAATGGACATCTTGGATTTGCGTTCGCGTTCTTAAGTGTGATTTACTGCATACATGGTGCAAATGGCCTACACCAAGTGAGTCATTTGATCATGCTCGGGTGTATGCGGTATCATTTTGATGTGGATATTGCATTGACTTGTTTCTCGTATTTACAAATCAAGGCCCAGACAGCGCCCAAACCACCGTATTTATCATGTGGAAAGTGTACTGTGTGACGATACAAGGTGATTTGTATTTATGGAATCCGCTTTTTTGTGCAGGTGGATTTTTAAACACGTTGGTGGCAGTTTTGTCTGGGAATTTCTGTCTTTTGTTTGGTTCAAAGGAGGGTAGGGGGTGTGGGTAAAACAATAGCTGTCTGCATTTTATCCCTATTTTCCATACCAATTCAAGCTGGTCGTTCTGATCCCCATCTACGGTCAGTCCTTGACGTTTACCATGGCAACCTCGGTGGAGGTAATCCGCAAGTATGGGGCAATATCAAGTCATAAAGAGGCAACCCAAATGAGGAGACTGCACTGCCGCCGTATCTCTCTCTCTCTCTCTCTCTCTCTCTCTCTCTCTCTCTCTCTCTCTCTCTCTCTCTCTCTCTCTCTCTCACACACACACACACACACACACACGGTTTCAGCAAATATTTGGCAGCATAATTGAGCCTTTGTTCTCAGTAGCTGCTGACTGCCAATCTTTCAGAAACTGTACGAAAAAAATGTTACAGTGCTGGACAGTAGAAACAATGGTTTCAAAATGGATTACTATTTGGATGTAGTAGTTGTGCCACGCGTTAAAGCTTATGCTGTGGATGCAAGTTCTTTGTGGCAACAGTGATACAGATTGTTGCTCACAGAAATAACGAGGATGAACTTCGTAGATCTTAAAAAAAAAAAAAAAAAAAAAAAAAAAAAAAAAAAAACAGTTTCGGGACATAAACCCATCTTCTGGCCATTGCTGAAGCAATGACGTATCGAGTCACGTCATTATTGTTGACATATTCGGCAAACCACTCATTTAGCAAAATAACAGAATCACAAATTAAAACAAAATAAAAAATGTTCTACATTCTTTTTAAAGTAACGCACAGAATATAGCATTTACTGCCACTTACTCGCATGCAAGTAATATTTAAAACATTGAGTTACAAGCATATGACTAACATTTAAAGTTCCGCGTTTTGCAAATGGTCAACCGTTCTACTTTTTCAGTTCGATAATATATCTATCATGTCCTATCATGCGTGTATGTGTCTTTTTCAACGACACAGATTGTTCTATGCCTGTTGATAATAGCATGCCATAACAGTCTTCAAGTGTCCTTCCATTTGTTTGAACAGCAAGTAAGTTTCTAAAAATCAGTAATCTGTTGTGTCGGGATCAGAATGAATTTTGAAAATGATCTTCCATTTTGGATTATATTTTGTGTGATACCATATTGCTGGTTCAGTAAAGAAAATAGTAATACTTTTTATAAAATTATTCAATAACAAGTCAGTCCAAGGACTGTCATGCGCGGAAGCAATGTCAAATGAGTAAACATGGCAACCTTTGAGAGAAACAAATAAGGACATGAGTTTGAAGCCTCCTTCATATACCGGGAAAATCAAAGATATTTTTTCACGGGATTGTTTGTTTGTTTTGCAAAACACATATTAGCCGAGGGGTTTCCTATTTCATCTTGTAGATTTCTTATTATATCACCACCATTTACTCCTTGGACGTTAAGCGTACTGCTGAAATCAGTTCCATCCGTGGGAGGGTTAGATTTGGCTCGTGGTGTCATCTATGAACGTTTGTGTTTATAGTTGTGTTCAGGTGTCACAAACATGTCAATTAACACAACGGGTATGCTCAATGCACGAGGTTTCAAAACATAACATTGTGATTCTTTTGTTATGAAAATTACTGTCCACATGACGTAAGTCGTCGCTGAAGGTGTTGTGAGGCAAAGCATTAACTCTGCTTCGATGCTACGACAAGGAAATCCTCCTGTTAGGGTCTTGGTCACCTTATAGAGGGGTCCTGGAGTCTCCTCTCTCTGCTGCAGCTTGGGCCTCTGCTGCCAAGTTGTCTGCAAACTGTCGCTTGTCTATCCTTGTGCTCTTCTTCACTTCTTTGTTTTTCTCTTTACACGTTTCGGCGAATGTTTGCATAACTCCTTTATTAATGTGTTCAGGGTTGTTATTTACTGGTCATAAACTCGCTCATGGACATGGGGGTGGGGGTGGGGTGGGGGGGTCTGTTCTAGGCCAGGTCCAATGTAACTCTCTGGGGAAGGGGGGGGGTGCTGTTTTAGGCCAGTGCCAGATTAACTCCTCAGGAGGGGGAGGGAGCTGTTCTGGGCCTTGTCTAGTTTAACTCTCCAGGGCGGTTATTCCACGACGGTGCCAGATTAACTCCCCTGGAGGGGGGCTGTTCTAGGACAGGTCCAGTTTAACTTTCCAGAGGGGCTGTTCTGGGCTGGCGCTAGATTAACTCGCCAGGACGGGGGGAAGGGAAGGGGGTCCTGTTTTCTGCCAGGGCCAGTTTAACTCTCTGGGGGGGGGGGGGGGGGTTGTACCAGGCTGGAGCCAGTTTAACTCCCCAGGAGGGGGAAGGGGGGCGGGGGCGCTGTTTTGTGCCAGGGCCAGTTTAACTCTCCAGGAGGGGTAGGGGGGAGTGTTGTTCTGGGCCAGTTTAGTTTAACTCTCCAGTGGGTGGCTGTTCCAGTCCAGTGCCAGATTAATTCCCCATATGTCTTAGGGGGCTGTTCTGGGCCAGGTCCAGTTTAACTCCTCAAGGGGAGGGGCTGTTTTGGGCCAATGCCAAATCAGCTCCAGGGGGGCTGTTCTAATCCTGTTTGGGGGGGGGGGGGTGATCTGGCAAAAACTTAGATTAACTCTCGGTAGTTAATCTGGGACAGTGTGAGACTGACTCCCGAGAGTTAAACTGGGAAGGGAGGTAGTTTAGTTTCACCAAGTTACACCGGCATCAACTCCCTTTACTCATCATATTGACCGACTGTTGCAGTGTAACCTCGGTGTAAAAAAAACACGTTCTCTCCGTTTATCCTAAGCAGATCCTGTGCTGAGTAAACATCCTTCTGTAAACTCATATGTCTGGAGGCGGAGAGCAAGGCGGTAAGACGAGAACGAGGCGGTGGAGATTTCTCCAGCCCAGACGTAGTCCGCATTTCACTTATGACTGGATGCAAATTTACTTTTCGATGGGAGTTTGCGAACTGCTGTATCTGAAACTGGCGAGTCAGTACATCATCAGTGTGCTATGCTGACCACTTGTCCTCGTAATGAAAGAAGAGGTCTAAGTGTGGGCGTTTTTTTGTCAAGAGAAGAAAGACCAATATGACAAAATAGAAAACAAGAAGGTACAGATTGGAGAGAAGGTGGCTGTCAATATACTGTACATTTAATACTACCCAGTGCATTTTATTTCTTATCTGCTACCAAGGATATGATTCCTCTCCCACCTTTTCCTCCCCCACACCCACCCCTCTCTCCGGCGTTTGTTTGTTGGTTCGTTCATCTGATGATAAGATCACACTCACACAAACGTACGTAACCAGTTTGATCGTACTTGGTTTGAAGAGTCGAGGCAGTTCTGTAATGAATGCATTTCTAGGTTTGAGAGCTGACTTTTCACAAACACCTTTATAGTTCAGTAATTCTTCATTGATATCTCACACACACACACACACACACACACACACACACACACGCGCACACACACACACGGCTTGATTTAAAAAAAAAAGATGCTGCTAATCAATGTAAAATCTCAAATAAAATGTTGACTTGACTTGACTTCACACACACACACACACACACACACACACACACACACACACACACACACACACACACACACACACACACACAAACACACACACACACACTGCATCACATTCCAGGTCGAAGTTCAATAAATGATAGTAAGTTTCAGAACAAAGAAGGGTTGTTGTTTTTTTTGTTGTTTTTTTTTTTTTTTTTTTTCCTGCACATTGTTCCCCACTTCTTTCTTCCAATACGCAATGCAAGTCTGCCACAAACCTTTTGCAGATATTTGACCAGAATTTATTACCAATGGGGGACACTCTGAGACAATGGATTTTTCTTTTTTTTAATTCTGTCATGAAAACAGAGGTGGAACAAGCGATGTGTTGTGTCTCTGAACTTGCTGCCATATGCATAATATATGAAGAAGTTGAAAGTGTTGTTGAAGGCTGAAGCTAAGAAATAAAGCATTCCGGTGACCAAGGCCAGGTTGTCATAGCGACCCCCAGCTCTGAATTCAGGTACCACAAGGAGAACAGCACGCTGTACTATGGCCGGCACAATACACACGATGAACAGAATGGAGGTTCCTATAATTGTGCGAGCTATCGCCAAATCTCTCAAGTTGGTAGAAGTGGGTGCAGATGATACTGTCTCCCGCCACTGGGACAGTTGTTTCAGTTTGATGGTCGTGACAACTGTACAGACTGTGACGCAAATGGCGGAGAAGCAGGGGAAGAACCACCCGTACACAAAACTGTACATCACGTCCATGACAAACTTGTGTCGGAAGTAAACGTCTGTGGGTTTAAACAAGTAGAAGATGCTGCCATCTCTGTGGTCGACGACACACATCACGCTGTACCGGACTCCAACTACGAAGAAAAAAGGGCCAGTAATGACCAATGTCATTGTCCACAACATCACAACGGTCGTCTTTGTTGGCATAAGGGTCTTCGCCAGGAGAGGCCGAGTGATGCACAAACACCGTTCAAAAGCTATCACACAGTACACCAGCTGAGATGACGTCACTAGACCGTAGAAGCCTAGCAGGTAATACCGAATGAAGAACTTTCCGACATGTCCCAGTTTTCCTCCTTGTCCGGTGATAAACATGTACAGCGAGTCACAACTGAAACCGTATGTGCTGATGATGCTCAACAGGTCTACCAGGGACAAGGTGAAGAGGCAAGCGTTGATTCTTTCCTTTAGCCCGTGTTGATAGAACACCACCATACTCACAATGTTGGTGAAAATGGAGACGATGATGATATTAGGGGCAGTAATATTCCCCTTAACAGCAGTTCCATCTGATTGCGAAATTCTAAGGTTATAATGTTGTGCTCGTTATCCCATGGAATGAAGGGGAAGCTGCTTGTCAGTACACATCCTTCAGGGATGGACAGGGCACTGCTGTTTCCAGTGACAGACGTCCAGACACACTGCTCGGTGAAACAGTTTTGAAAATGGAAGACATGCTTGACACAACGTTACGATCGATTCGACTTGCTGTTACTCTACACAAGGAACATTTTTCACGTAAGGTTTCCCCCTGACCGTGATTTTTTCCAAACTGACGTAGAAAGTCACGCTGTTGTCAAAAGAAAAAAAGTGCGAACGGCAATGCAAAAGAAAAAAAAAAACAAAACAAAACAAAACAAAAAAAAAAACACCGAAGGTGCTGGAGAGGACCCAGAGAAGCACTGTCTTCACCTGCCTTTAGAGCAGTCCTGTACCACCCTTGGAGGCCTGCGCTGTGTCGACGATGGGCGCGCGCAGGACACTCCATTAAGATATCAAGAGACATAACTGCTCCTGAACAGAGGTAAATCAGACTACAGGATGCAACTCGTAACAGCCTCAAAGTAGCATCCCCCGTGGGTGTACCAGCCCGTATTTCATGACTGCAGAGCACACCGGCAAAAAAAAAAAAAAAACACCACTCTCCAGCTGTCGAGCACACCCCACAGACCCAACCACCCCTGCCCACGGACAGATGACGACAGTGCCACTCCAGACACAGCCAAGCTTTCACCATACGGTGTTATGTGCCCATTGATAGCAACTGAATTGCATCACTCATCGTATGAAATTATTACGTGAGAAAATTCAACTCAGAACACTGTACTGAGCTCGATTCCGGACAAAGCAAGGTTGTAGGTAACGTTTTGTGTCAGTGACCATGGCAACCACAGATTGCTCTAGATTAAGGTTGTCATAAAGAAGTTCTTTCAGCTCTAAAAGTACTGCTGTGCTAAAACAAGTTTCTTATGTGAGTTTTATGAGGTTAGAATAAAGGTATAGGGTGTATTGACTGTACTGGGCGGTTTAGTTAGCAAACATTTATTTTCAAGGAAATATTGTACGTCATCAGAATACTTTATTGGTTTTCCTCGCTGCTTTATGTTGTATTCATGTAATTATAAACGTATACGTAGTTGCTCGAGT
>JADBJO010014951.1:42500-45617 GCA_016801955.1 Conus betulinus
AAGATAAACACAAGTTCTTTCTGAGTCATTTCATAAAAAAAGGAAAAAAAGAAAACGTTATAGGCTGTTATAGCCGTTAGTTACAGATATAACGGTAGAATAAAACATCGGGCATCATTCCTCGCGTCCGCGCGTCTAATGAACACACCCCATCCTTGACCCAATTTTCAGAAAGATCGGCCGAGTACTTTCTGAGATATTCCATAAAGAAGAAAAACCATCATGGTCCGTTATAGCCGTTAGTAACAGGTATAACGGTAAACTAAAACATCATCTGTGACCCATAATGAACATACCTACAAATTTTCATACAGATTGACAAAGTGCTTTCTGAGATATTCAATAATGAAGAAAAAAATTGTTGTGGGCCGTTATAGCCTTAGTAACGACATATAACAGTAAACGAAAACATCGGGAATCATCCGTAACCCACAATGAACATACTTACAAATTTTCAGAAGGATCGGCCAAGTACTTTCTGAGATATTCCTTTAAAAAAAAAAACTGTTACCGGGCGTTACAGCCCTTAGTAACGGCTACTTAAACATCGGTAATCATCCATGACCCATACTGAACATGCATACTAATTTTCACAAAGATCGGCCAAGTGCTTTCTGAGATATTCCATAAAAAAGAAAAGAAAAACACAAAAACAAAAAAAAACCCAAAAAAACGTTAAAGGCCGTTGCAGCCGTTAGTAACGGCTATCATGGGCTAAACTAAAGCATTGGGCATCATCCGTGACCCATAATGAACATACCTGCTAATTTTCACAAAGATCGCCCAAGTACTTTCAGAGATATTCCATACAGAAGAAAAAAAACCGTTGCTGCCGTTAGTAACGGTATAGCGGTAAACTAAAACATCAGGCATTATTCGTGGCCCATAATGAACATACCCGCAGATATTCAGAAAGATCGGCCAAGTACTTTTTGAGATATTCCATAAAGGAGAAAAACCGTTAGAGGCCATTACAGCCGTTAGTAACAGTTTATAACGGGGTAAGCTGAAACACGGGCATCATCCGTGACCCATAATGAACATACCTGCTAATTTTCACAAAGATCGGCCATGTACTTTCCAAGATATTCCATAAAGAAGAAAACGAGTTAAAGACCGTCACAGCCATCAGTAACGGCTGTAACGGTAAAGTAAAATATCGTGCCTTATTCGTGGTCCATAATGAACATACATACAACTTTTCAGAAAGATCGGCCAAGCACTTTCTGAGATATTCTATAAAGAAGAAAAACCGTTACAAACCGTTACAGCGGTTACTAACGGCTATAACGAGGTAAACGAAAACATCGGGCATCATCCATGACTTATAATAAACATACCTAGAAATTTTAACAAAGATCGACAAACTACTTTCTGAGATATTCCATAAAGAAGGAAAACCGTTACAGGCCATTACGCCGTTAGTAACGGCTATAACGAGGTAAATTAAAACATCGGGGCATCATCCTTGACCCAAAATGAACATAACTGCTAATTTTCACAAAGATCGGCCGAGTACTTTCAGAGATATTCCATCAAGAAGAAAAACAGTTATAGCCGTTAGTAACGGCTTGAATGGTTAAACTAAACATCGGGCATTATTCGTGACCCGTAAAGAACATTCCTACAAATTTTCAGAAAGATCGGCCCAGTAGTTTTGTCTGGAGCGAGTGGAACACATTTTGACCATGGACGGATGGACGGACACACACACACACACACACACACACACACACACACACACACACACACACACACTCACAGAGCATTTCTTCGTTCCCATTCTAAAGTACTCCCTGTTCTATAAGAACTGGGAGTACCAAAAAACCGTCTGGGGACACAGGCCAGACTGTCATGGTGACCTCCTACTCTAAATTCAGTTACCAGGAAAAAAAAAATAAATAAAATAAAAAGCAAATAATAAAGAAAAAGACGCTGTACTATGACCGTCACAATACACACCATGAACAGAGTGAAGTTGCTGATGATGGTGCGACCTATTGTTAAATCTCTTGAACTGACAAGAACTAGAAACAGAGGTTGCTGTCTCCCGCCACTGAGAGAGTTTATTCAGTTTGATGGCAGTGACAACTGTACAGGCTGTGACACAAAGGAACGAAAAGCCAGGGAAGTACAACCCGTGCAGATAGCTGTACACCATGTCCATTAAGAGTTTTTGCCTTGGAAGTGAAAGTCTGTGGCGTACCAGACATAAGAGATCCTGCGCCTCTTGCATCAAAGACACACATCACCCTGTACCGAACTCCAGCTATGACGGAAAAAGCGCCAGTAATCACCAACGTCATTGTCACCAACTCCATAACCGTCGCCTTTGTTGGCGCTGTACATCATCAGAGGTGACGTCACCAGACTGTACAATCCCACCAATTTATTGCGGTGGAAGACCCGATCAGTAGGTCCCAGTTGCCCCCATTGCTCAATGAGGAACATGTACCAAGACATCACTGTTGAATCAGAGCATGCTGGTGAAACTTAACAAATTTACCAGGGACAAGTTTATCTCGTAGATTTTTTTTTTTTTTTCACGTCAAATCTTTCTGACCACACACTTGTTCAATGGGTTTCCTTTGTCAAGTACAGCAGTGTGTTTATCCAGTCTTAGAAATACCTCCATAAGACCTAATGGACGTCATCACGGCAATGTAGTTATGCTAATCGTCGTAGGGAAGGATTCTAATTAATACGAACACATAAGGCGAGGCATGGTTCGACCGGCTTCGAATCTGGGCACTGCACTGATCCTAAATCACTACTCGTGTTAAAAAAGAGACTAGTGTACTGTTCTAACACAGAAGTTGAGTCCCTGATCTGCCTGGTATGCGGACAGGGATGTCACGCTGACTGTGGAGAAGATCAGACAAAAACTTTGAATCTTGACAGTGGACCAGTAGACAGCAGACACTGAGACACATCGACATACAGGCAGACAGAATGTTCATTAAGTTTGTCACCGTAACTGTCAAGAATCGCTGACAAAGACTTTAAATTGCAAATGGGGCCGATTAGGGAGGCAGATACAGAATACATAGAGTGACAGAATAATGTGCTTTACATAACACATTACCGGACCGATGCCCTTCTGTCAGGGTATTACCG
>JADBJO010014952.1:0-45614 GCA_016801955.1 Conus betulinus
GGACGGGTCGCATCATGATAAAGAGCGAGAAACAAATCAAGTTCGTAAATAAGTTCTGGATGTGTTGTAAAAATGTAATCTAAGGGACAGGAGCTTTCAAGTGGTGAGGTTGAACCGGGGAGGGGAAGCAGCTTAACTGTGCGATTACAAACGACAGCGGGACAGGTGGTGGAAGGTGCTAACCGAGCGGCCTGAACTCACGACTGGGATGTAGTGCGTACGACCAGCCACCAAATGTAACGAAAAACAAAATGAGTGATTTCACATTGACAAAGCCGAAAAAATATATTGGGCGCACAATGTCGCGCCGGGTTGACCTAACGGGGCTGGGTGCGTGGTGATGACCAGCCCCTTTTCTTTAGGAAGAGAAGGAATAAAGAAGAAATTTGCGCTTAGTGTGATTCCGGCGATACCCCCAGTAGTTCGGGTGACAGCGAGGCGTTAGGCAACATCTCCAGTGCCGGGTGATTGTGTTGCTCTAACGGTAGAAAGAGTGTGCGAATGGTGGGAAAACTCTTTATGCCAAAAAGCTTAATTAATGGCATAGGCGTGTGCAGTTGCTCGGACAGGGATCAGAAAACTTCACACGCCCAGAAAAACTCAGAAAGTACGAATAGGAAACCAAACTGCAGAGAACTAGTGCGGACAAGAGAAATCCCACAGCGGATTCTTTAGCAGTTAGGAGTGGAGATTGTAGGGAACAGGGCCGTTTCTTTGAATGACTTTTAAAGTAGTTATGTAGTAGTAGTCGTGTCATATAATACCTGATAATTTAACAACATAGCGCCCGTTAGACGCCTTTAAATTGTCCCTTGCATCTTGTATTATAATCGTGTGCTTGAAATCAGGGTTGAAATGGCCAATCTAATATATATTTTTCATGATTATTCATCAAAGCTTGTCTAACTACTCTCATCATATTATTCTGTAAACATGTTTAAAAAATGATCAGCAAGATGAGACAACAGAGGTGCAGGCAATGGTGTTGTTTTTTGCTATGAAAACTTTTGTGTTTTTTTTTTTTTTTTGCTGACAACACCAAGTTGTACCACTACAGATAAAAGAAAGAAGTAGACATTTATCACAAAATGATATTAAGAATCTTATAAATACTTGATGTGGAATAGGAGGTAATCAACAAAATGATCTCACAAACAGCTTGTTAACTGACTAAAAGGGAAGCTGTGTTTTAACCTGTAATGGACATGATGTTCCAAGACTGTTTGCTTCATGGCCTAAGATTTGTGTCAGAAATAACTCGGAGAGCGTGTGGCAGCAGAGAGGCCTCGGAAGCGAAGACCCCCCTTCAAGCAGTGTTCCGGATCGGCCCTTATCCTCCATGCACTCTAGGGGGGTTGGGCCCATCACATGGGTCTAGGATCCGGATGTACCCTGCCTGCTGCCGTATTCCCGTATTTTTTTTTCTTGCCATCCATCATTGGGACTAGCCATGGCTGCTTCCAACCCTGCCCTATCGGCTGCTTATTTTCCACTTAATGACTGCTACACACCTACCCTGAGCCACTGGGAACCCACCTATATTTGTAGGTAAGTTATTACGCCTATGGAAGTTGACTTTCTGGTACCCCTTGACCCATCCGCTGAACACCTCGCTGTGCTGCTTCTGCCATTTCGTTCAGGCTCGTTTGTTCCCTCCCTGCATACATGAGAAGCCTGATTCATGAGGCTGTTATGTCCCACAGCGCCTTCCCACAAACCTCCTATCGCCAATTTTCTGCAGTGAGTGACTTTGTGCCTTGCAAGGAAAGAATGCCTTCACAAATCCTACAGCTGTGGGTGGTGCCAGGTCAAGCATACTTTTTCCAATCCCGTTTATATTTGAGACTGCCTCCATTCGTGTTTCTCTATGGCCCCGGGGGGGGGGGGGGGTGTTATACTGTCGATCATAATCAGCTGGACTTTGTTTGAACTGAGCGTGGAAAGAAGAGGGGAGGGGGAACACTACTATTTCTGGTCTCATTGTCCACGGGTCTTGCTGAGGGTGGTATCTCTAGTGTGAGTGAACTCTTCTCATTCTGGGATGTCGAACAAGTGCACTCCCATTCATCTGTCCCAAGTCCAGCAGACTCTGCCTGCTAGTGCTCCGAGTGGCTGAACCCTGTTGATTCAACAATTGGCCATGTGATTCCGGTGCCTTGCTACCATGAAGAATGTTCCTACTCCTGGAACGCAGGTCCCTGATTTATGAAGAATCGGATTTGCGGAAAAGTGGTACTTTTTGAGTGACTGAGGTGTACAATCACTTTTGTGGATGTATGTTTACATCCCAGTGTACGCTCCCTTGGGGAGGGTGTTAGAAAAATAAGACAATGTCTCTGAGGTTGGGTAGGTGGGCGGAGGCGTTGGTTGTGCCCCGTGTGTACTTGTTTTTTGATTTTTTTTTTTTACTTTAGTCTTTGGTGAGGGCGGATGTCTAATTAGTTGTTTTAGAGGCGGGTACTAGTTCCAGTCAGGTGCATATTGCATGGCATGTCAGGGGGCATGAAGCAGGATTCTCTTTCGTGTTTCCCCACTCACCAAGATTTGACATTGGAGGGAGTGAGGGCAAAGTCAATATGCAAGACTCTGAGAATGGAGCTGAGAGTGCATTCTCCCCCCGTTTGTCCATTCCCTTGCTGGCTCTGCTGGACTGCTTTTGGGAGTCTTTTTTGGTCTTCTTCTTTTTCTCATCTCCTGACTCATCATGTCTCTTTTGGCTTTTCCTTTGGCCTTTGACCACCATATTCAGTTTTGGTCACCCCAGTCCTTGTCTGTTTGGTCTGTGTGTGTCCTGTTATTTCTCTGATCTTTGAGACTTTCTTTTGCAGAATCCATCGCCTCTTGAACTTTCCATTTTCTGCCTGTCCCATCTTCAGCTGGGGCTTGATTGCTTCTACCACCTTGTCTCCTGAGTCCTCCAGCATGCTTTGAAGTCTGATCTTCCCTGCTTTGTAATTCCTCCAGGATGATTTCAGTGGTAGTTTCAGCTTTGCTTGGCGACAGTATAGCGCTATGTCAAGTCCACACAAACCAGGGTGGGACACCAAAGCATTTCCTTGTGAACTTGTTGATGTTTGGATTCCAATGCCTCCACTATGCTGGTGCAAGATGTCGTATATCATCAGAGCCATAGAGCTTTGGGTATCAGCATGACTGCAGACACCAGAACCTTGTATTTGCCAGAGCCCACACTGGTCAATGGTCTCCAAGCCTTACCTTCCGACATCTGTTTGGGTTCTTTTGCTCTTTGTGTGTCTTTTCAGCGTATCATCATACCATCTTCCAAGGCTCTTGACTGGCTCTTCTGTACTTGACTGTTGAATGGCCTGGTTGGCAACACTGAAGACCACAGATTCGGCCACTTTTCCCTTTCCTCAGTGAGAGACTCCGTGATTTCTTTGGCTTGAACTTCATATCTGGATGAGGCAACTATGTCATCCCAGCCTCTCCAGCACGTGACGTGTCTCGTCTTCTCTGGATGAAATCACTGTAGTGTCATCCATGAAGGCCTTGAGAGGGGGGCATCTTGTATCCATCGCCAAGGTCTGTTTGTCCTGTCGTTGCTTGTTGCTGCTTTCAAGATGACTTCCCATTGCCAACACGAACAGTATTGGGGAAATGGCACAGCCCATTGCAATGCCCACTTCCAATTTAGAATCCATCTGTTGTGTACTCCTTGGTAGAGAACCGCATTGAGAAGCCAAATTGAAGTACGATCTTGAGCATGGTCGCGGATGGTTCTTTGGCACATGTGTACCTCTCAAGAGCCAACTGTATCAATCTCATGGGGGTACAGATCCCATACGGTGCCTGCCAGATCAAGCCACACTACGTTGTCCAGTTCATCTCGTCTTGGTTACCTGTTTTTGCTCTTTGGATTGCCGCCAGTACTCAGCTGTGGCGTGGGTGTTCTATCCACACGGTGCCACGCCTTGCTGGGAGTGCGCACCTTTTCGGGACTCGACACAATCCATTGTACTGTGTGTTCCCATGAGTGGTAGCTGGTCACAACCTTGCGCGCCGATGACAGAGAGGAGAATGTATTTTCTCCCGTTGCGCGTTTCATTAGTGTTATGGTGGAACCTGGGAACTGGTCTGATGTGGCGTTGTGAAGTTTTTGTCTCTTTGGGGATGTGCACACACCATCTGTCCGTCGCATTCACAACCAAATGTACTGGCGTTGCCTTTAGCCTGCGGATTTTGCTCCAACTGAGTGAACGTGTACGCGAGCTTGTGTGGCCACATTAAAACCCGCACCTTACTGGACATTTCCTTGTAAGCTATACTAATGTATGGCAATATCTGAATCCCAAATCTGGTTATGACACTTTGGCTCTGGTCTCTTGGCTGGGGTGTGTTCGAGCTGATTGCAGCTCTTGTGGAGCCATTCCAACACGGGGGAGGCATTTCTCTTTACACTGTTCCTCGAGGGTATTCGTCTTGGGCCGGCGTGACCCGATTCTGGCCTCGGATTTGTCGACACAACCTTGAAAATCGTGGCGCTATAACCACATGATTGGCTGGTGTCATGAAACGGTCCTAGATGGGTGCTGCTTGCCTACACCAGACGTCTGACTGTTAGTCTTCTTTTTGCTCTTTCCTCTTCCTCGCAGATTCCGCTTTGCTGAGGCGCTGTGTTTTGCTTTCAGTCTTCCCAGTTTTTTCCAAGCCTTGTTTTTCAGCTGGCTAAGTGCAGTCTTTCATTTGCTTCTTGAGGTTTTTTCTTTTGGACCCTGATCTTGTCCATCTCTCTTGGCGTCCTGGATTTCTTTGAGGTGTTTTCTCTTTGGGGTAGTTTTGCTCCATAGGCGTCTCTACATGTGGCATACACACATGTCCCCATATGTGGCTAGTTTGTGTTCCAGGGTGCTTTTCCCTATCATGCATCGATCTTTGGACGATTTTTGCATCCAGTTTCTCCCAATCTTCAGTCTCGTTTGCTCGTGGCAGGTTGAGTTTCAGGCGCCTGCGGCATGCGATGCCCCACACAAGCCCTTGGTGCTGGGCTCTTGACGGCTCCCATCAGTGCCGACACGTCCGTTCCCCGACGTCCTCCGGCCGATGGCCAGAAGGCAATTTGGGTACCCATCATCAGTAAAAAAACAGTCTAGAGATCTGGCAAGCAGAGTAGATCCTCACAGAAGCCCCCTGCAAGCAAGTGGTTCATGTGAATGGTGTGAATAATGCATAGCATGATCAATAGCAGACGTGTGCTGCGCGTGATAAACTCAGTGTGTAGAAGAGCTTGCACAGTCACAGGTTGTGATGTGAGAGTCTACCCCCACCCCGTAACTCCACAAACCATCACCACCGCTACAATTACAACACACTGGATAGACTTGCATGATTAGAAATAGTTTTCCATAATTGACGGATTCTAAAAATATGTTTTATGGGACTAACGACAGGGTTACATAAACTTAACAAGAGTTGGGTCGTGGACCCTTGGTAATTGACGTTAAACAAGATACATACTGGGATCGCCCACTCCCGTCAATCATCAGGGGTAACAAGATGACCTACTGTGATATGGCCCTAGCAATCATCAGGGTTAACCAGATGAAGCATACGGGATAGGGCCCACAAAGCAATCCCAGGGTTTTAACAAGATACTACTGGAATGGCCCACAGCAATCATATCAGTGTAAACAAATACAATACGGATATGGCCCATAGGAGTCATCAGGGTTAAACAAGAGGCACATACTGGATATGGCCCATAGGAGTCATCAGGGTTAACAAGATGACCTACTGGATATGGCCCATTGCAATTCATCAGGGTTAACAAGAGGACCATACTGGATATGGTCCATTGCAATCATCAGGTTAACAAGATGCATCACTGGATCATGTCCCCACAGCAAGTTATCAGGTGTAACATATGACCTACTGGAATGCGTCCCCACAGCAATTATCAGGTTACAAGATGACATACTGGCTATGCCCACAGCAGTCATCAGGGCTATAAGCAACATAAATTAAATGTGGAATATGGCGATTGAAATTTTGAGCCCATATTTGATCCGCTGCACTTGCAGAGAGTGCAAATACAAGGCACAAATGTAGTCATGTGAGATTAGGTGTTAGATGTAAATTAAGCTAGAATTTTCGGTCCTCTAAAGTATAAAAAGATACTTGAGGCTTGTAAGAAGTGTCTTCTTTTTGAAATACCAGAACATACTTACACTGCTAATAGAGCTTCAACATGCCCAAGAACCCATAACAGAGAACTAATAGTACTTGTGCAGCAGAGCAAGAACTGGCCAATAGAAGCAATTTCTTTCCTTACGAAGTTATTGACACGTGGATATTCTTCCATCACAAGCCAGACTGTGCCACTTTGACTGTATGCTTGAGATGATCTTAATCCTATTCATTTTCATTTTCAATATGACAACCTTGTGCCCACTTGACTGTATGCCTGAGAATGATCTTAATCATTCATTTTCAGTTTCAATATGACAAAACAGGACTTTCTTTTGAAAAAAACAATCTCATACAGTAAAACATGTGAACAGGAGACGTCAGAGAACTGGATGCCGTCCGGCCTAAAAATTCTGATCCTGATATATCAAAACACTTTTTTGGGTTGTAATCTGATGATTGAATATATGTCATAATTTTTGACATGTAGTCTCTTGCACGATTCATGGGATGGGAGAGAAAGGGTGGAGAAGGGGAGGGAGGATGGGGGTAAATAATGATACAAACTCCTGGAATTGATAATGATTCCATCTTACCTGGGTCATAAATCAGAGTATGTTGCAACATTTAAATGTATGCGGTAGGCTACAGGTAGCACTTCAAGTCTGGAAGATGTTGATTTTTTTTTAAATTGCTGAGTATTGCTTATGAGTCCTAACTAGATACTGAAATTGCCATTGAATGTGAAGATATTATTTTTCGAAACTGGCTGGATATTTATTTAACTGAATAACATTTAAAACCTGGCTTCAGCTGTTCCATAGCCCCTCATAGCTTCCTGTCTTAACCTGTCCCCTTCCTCTCCCTACCAGCTCCTCCCTCTTCTGCCTCTTTCCCTTTTATTGATTTCTCATCCACAAAACTGCTAGAGACTTTATCGATCATCACAGGTAAACTATATCGATCATCACAGGAGACTTTATCGTCATCATCACAGGAACTATATCGATCATCACAGGAGACTTTTATCGATCATCACAGGAAACTATATCAATCATCACAGGAGACTTTATCGATCATCACAGGAGACTTTATCATCACAGGAGACTAATCGATCATCACAGGAACTATATCAATCATCACAGGAGACTTTATCGATCATCACAGGAGACTTTATCGATCATCACAGGAGACTATATTGATCATCAATAGGAGACTATATTGATCATCCTCGGAGACTATATGAACCATCACAGGAGACTATATTGACCATTCACAGAGACTATATTGACCATCACAGGAATACTATATTGACCATCACTGCAGGAGACTATATCGTCATCACAGAGACTATACTGATCATCACCGGAGACTATATCGATTATTGCAGGAGACTATATTGATCATCATGGAGACTATACTGATCATCACAGGAGACTATATCAATTATTGCAGGAGACTATATCGATTAATTGCGGAGACTAATATCATCATCACAGGAGACTTTATCAATTATTGCAGGAGACTATATCGATTATTGCAGGAGACTTAATCGATCATCACAGGAGACTTTATCGATCATCACATGAGACTATATCGATTATTGCAGGAGACTATATCCATCATCACAGAGACTATATTCGATCATCCAGGAGACTACTATCGATCATCACAGGAGACTATATCGATCATTACAGGAGTGGAAAGGTAGGCATTCTTTGGAGGGATTGATGTTTGGAAAGGGGTTAATCCACACCTTCTGACAGAATCCTGGTGACAGGAGTGGGGGAAGTGGGAGATGGGAGGGGGGGGGGGGGGGAAGGATGGGGTATAGGGATGTGACAGGCCGGGTTTTTATCCCTGAGCATATCCTGTAAGGTGTGGTCACTTATCAAGTTGGGCCACCACACACCCACATATGGAACAAAAAGGGAAAAAAGAAAAAAAATTTCTTCCCATTTATATTCAGTCTTTTATACCCTGCACCCTTTGCCACTATCTCCCTCTTACTAAGTGTTGACCTCCTTTGTATTCCTATTCCTTCTTTTCATCCCTCAGTTTGCAAGAGCACACCTGTTCAACAAACGTCTAAGTAATTGACATATACCCGGAATATTTCTACACACACACACCACACCATTCTAAGTATATACCATATCAGTATGGTTCAGCATCTAATTTGCGTGTAGAAACAAGGCTTTTCCCTCCATTTCCCCTCCCACTTCCTGGGGTCCGCCCCCTCCTCCCCCTTCCGCCTTATCACATGCACCTATAAGCGGCTTCCACTCTTATGAGTAAATATGTCTCGCCTGTTCCATACTCTGATGATCTTGGACTCCTGTGTATCTGGCTATATACCTGTGATCACATAGAATTGGATGTTTTCTGGATACAGTGTGTATGGGCCCATGGTCAGTGTACACACACACACACACCGCAGATTCAAAAAAAGGAAAAAAGGTCTAGGAAAACGAAGCATATACAGCCATGGTCCTTTGATTTTCGAGGGCTTGATCACTTGTGTACCCATTGTTTTTGGCCCCTACATGCAGAAAAGCCCCAGATCCGGAACAGCAAGGTGATTGTCCACTTGACACAGAGCAGCTTGGACGCAGGAGCTGGGGATTTTCTTCACACTATGGCAGCTTACTACCCAGACAGGCCCCAACACCCCAGCAACAGGGGGAGATGTCCACAGTTTATACGACTCTTCTCTAAATTCTATCCATGTGAACATTGTGCCGAGGAGCTCAAGGGAAGAGTAAGTTTTGTCCTCCTTTCCACGAGCTGTGTTTGGTGTGAGGTGTTGCTTGTCTCCAGCTCTTGTTGCATTGTCAAGCTGTTGTTTGCATTCGGGCTACTGGCAGGGCACAAATGTGCACTGTGGTTTTGAAACCTGTCATGTGCCATTGTTCTTTGGGACAGGCTTCAAAGACACGACTCCTGGACAACCTTCAAAAGTTCCTCCCCACCCCCCCCCCCCCCCCAGGCTTGAGAATGTGTTGGAAAAACAGTACAGGCCCCCCAAACTCCCAGAAAGGTCGGTCCTGGAATTTCTAAACCTGCTGACCACATTCTTATTCTGAAGGCAGCAACATTAAGAATTGGTCTCCTTAGAAAATATTCAGTGGATGAGAATAATTTTACAATCGTTTGAAAATTCAAATTTTGTCATTTATCATGGCTGACATTGTGGTCACAGCAGATGACCAGTTTCTGCCTGCTTTTGTCTGCTGCTGATTTTATCACACACTCTTTACTTGTTTGAATTCTGCATGTGAACTTTTTATTGTGTGTGTGTGTTTCGTTGTTTATTCTTACAAATGTTTAGACTGGTTTAACATTAGCATCCTTCTTACTGTAATTTTCCGTCGTGTCAGCAGGTGTTTACTTCAGTCCTTGAAAATTTCTCTGGCATGGCCCTGGAAAAGTCCTGAATTGTTCTCAAAACCTGTGAAACCTGTGCGGTTCCTCAGAGATCGGCTGTCGGGTGGGAACCCTGCTGGGAGTGCGGATCTTCCCAACCGTAGGGGACCCCACCGAAAATGGTCCACCATTGGGTAATTACACCTGTTGTTGTTTTTTTTGTTCTTTGTTTTTTCATGTATCGCAGGCAGAATGACACCAGTGTTCCTTTTGAAAGGTTCAGCAAAAATCTTGATGGATTTTCCAGTCCAAACAGCAGAGTCCCAGACGCAGAAATGAAGAGCATGGATTGGAAGGGGTATGGGGTGGACATGATGGGAAGAGTTGAGAGGAGGCACCTTTTGTCGTACTTTATGTAGAACCACCTTCGCTGAAGATGTTGATAGAAGAACCTATATGGACAAGACATGGCAAACTGAACTGAGTATGAATTGCCAACTTATGTGATCTTACAAGGTCTGTACCCATTCATATGGCTACATTGTACAGTGTTGTGTGGTGCGTGACTGCAACATGTGGCCATTGTGTGTGTGCACACGTTTTTGTAATTTTTTATGCATACACAAAAAAGGTAAGGAAAGAACATGAAAGTTGACTTTTTCGAAACACGGCAGTAAATGTTACTATTTGCTTCAGATTTTAAAAAGAAGAACTTTATAGGACAGACCAAAAACCAAGAAGGCAAGTTTGGACTGTAAGGCGTGACGATCCGGATGGGGGGAGAGGGGAGCTTTGTACATTTACAAGGGTCAACACTTAATCTTCATCCTTTCCTTCACTACTCCTTGTTATTTTTTCTATTACAAATATTATTGTGAAAATGGAGAGCAGGAGGATAAAACAATAATTTGTTAAATAGCAACAAGGTGGTTTAAAGAGAATGGCGCTTGAACCTGAACACGAACCGCCAGTTACTCTGGCGCAAAATTCTTTTCATTAATCATTACTGGCATGGCAATTATAACAATGGTAGCACCTCTATCGTGAAATCATTACTGTACTTTCTTTTGTTATTTTCAGCGTAATAATCATCCACGCCCACAAAGGGTTTTTCGGTTTTTGTTTAACCCCCCGCCCATGTGAATAGAGCATCAGAAACGAAAGCAATAGAAAAAAAACAGAAGTTTAGTGTTTATCACATCATAACCATTTTGAAATATGTGTAATGTTTGTCACAAACCCTGACCCAGATGATGGTAAGCTGGTGTTTATCATTTGTGCAATGTATCTTCTATGGCAGTAATTCTAGACCTTGTCAAGGATTTGGCGTGTGCAGAAAGACGTGCTTCGGACTGTTTTTGGGGGGAGAAAAAATTTAGAAAGAGAGGGGGTTAGTTACCTGCCAAGGCATTGGACAGACAAAGCACAGGACAGCACGATGCATTTCGACTCTGGGTCTTCTCAGAGCATTTCAAAAAAACAGATCCATTTGGTTGACTTTTAGACAGTACAAATCAAAGAATGAAAGGTGACTATCTGTTCATGTCCATGTGGGGGAGAAAATGCGTCTGTGCATCTGACCATATGTCGGCCATTTTCCTACCACTGGACAGCAGATATCACTTTGTTCTTTTCTTGTACTGTCCTCAATTGATTGTTTTTTGCGTGAAGGGAGACCCAAGAGGTTGAAATGCGTTTGTGTTTGTCCTTGCTTTGTTTGTCACTGTCCTTGGCTACTAACTCCCCTCTCTTTCCAAATATTATTTGTCGCATTGATTCTCCGCCATCAGCCCTCCGTTTTGAAACTGTTGTGGGGGAATCAGGAATGAGAGAAACGTGTCCGCTACTCCAAACATTAAACTGCTGATTATCGTGATGGAGAATGATGTGTGTGTGTGGGGGAGGAACGGTCAAGCTCCAAGCTTAAAATCTTGCCTTGATACATGGGAGAATGAGATGAATGTGCCCAGCTCCAAAGATAAAATGCTGATTATCATGGGATAATGAGAGAATTGTCATAACTCCAAAGATTAAAAATGCTGGATTATCATGGGAGAAGGAGAGGAACGTGTCCTAGCTCCCAAAGATGAAAATGGCGATTTATCCCTTGGGGGAAGCTGAATGCAGAGGAATGGGGGGTCGATAGCTCCAAAGATTAAAAGCTGAGTATCATGGGAAGCGAAAGAGAACGTGTCCTAACCCACATATTAAAATGCTGATCTCATCATCCGCCGTCTATGCTACTGAAGTGGAGCGTTCTTTAAAAAAACGTTTTTCCTGACAACAAACGGCCTGATTAAAAAGACTACAAATTGTTCTATTTTTAAGATGTAGTTTGCATGTTTTTTTAGGTGTGTTGTTATTCGTATGTTGTGGTGTTGTGTAATTCCCCTAAACTCGGTACTGTGCCATTTGCTGCTGATAAATGGACAATTAAATAATGATGATGTTTATCACAATGTCCTTCTGAATTACAGTCATTTCCAGATATCTAGAGTGAGACCAAACTGCAGGTTTGAAGTGTGGCCTTGGGTACAAGACATGTGACCCTCAGCTGCTTCCGGTCTTCACACTACTTCAGTGATCTGTGCTGTGTGGGTGACCTAGTAACACAAGTTGTTTTTTTAATCTAGTTTTTTAAATTTGTTATCCGATGGCCTGAACGTCTTTTAATTGTCACACCCAAGGAGTTGTTGTATGATGAGGGACAATCAAACTATCTTTCATGTCCATGATGTTTTGGCGACGGGAATGTTTGGCATGTGCATATTATTGTGTGTGTAATGTGCGACGTGTATTTGATGCACTATATGTTATGTCTTTCTTCTGATTGGTAACAGTGCTGTCATCCTATTTCACATTTTTATTTCAACAGTTTGAAAAACAAGCGCCAGACACCTCCATTCAACATAAACCTGTTCTCAGTGGGTTCTCTTCCACTCTTCGCGTCTCTCCCACGACCCGCGTCATAAGCGTGAGGAGTTTACTCGCTGTTTCCTAACTGACAATGGTTATCCGTCCACACAAGGGGTGGGACCCCTTTCTCTGCGCTCTAATCTTCTTCCGGAGGAAATACATGCGTGCTCCGCACATGTCCTTCCCCTCGCTCGCGCCGCGCCGGGAAAGACATCGTTTATGGCCACGCGCAGGTGGTGAGTGAAGAAAGGGGGGTGTGGGGGGGGCGAGGCGTGGCTATTCTCAAGTCGTTTCGCTGCTTTCCAACAAAAAAAGAGTTTGAAATAGTCATTATGACAATGTGCAGACAGACGCTGGGAGAAGGGGAAAGCAATGTCGAACTAGGCACAGGAGAGTGTCTGTATGCGCTCGAGTGGGAGCTCTCGATAACGGTCTTGGTGGCTCTGCACTCCTCGGCGTTCCTCAGGCGGCCAAAAACACTCGGGTCTTTGCCTACTGTCTGATCTGGGGAAGAACGGAAGCCGGGGACGGGAGGAGAAGGGAAAGAAGCTCGTAGGGTTAAGTGTGGCGAAGGATTGAGAGTATGCCTGCACAGGTGGCGGGCCAACAGGAACATACAGGCACAATTGTCGGCAAGTTTTTAATGTAGAGAAGAACCGCCAGAGACAAACGTGAAGTAAGCGCGTAAAAGTGAGATAATAGGTGACAATACTTAGACTGACAACACTGGACCAACAAGCATTAAGAAAGTTAGTTAGATAATATCTAATCAACAGTAGTCGACGTGGCCTTCAATGCCTAAACTGGGCTAAGCTGGTTTTGATACAACCCCCCAATGCTGATCGCCTGACCTGATCCTGGGATATCTCTATAACTGACACTACCAACCACCTATTCGTGGCGACACTGGATTTGGAACGTGGAGAGAAAGTGGCTGTTCCCGTGCAGCCATCTGGGAGCGTTGAAGGTGTGTCAGTGGTAAGCTGTGACTATGGGAGAACATGACGTTGGGATCTAGGAAATAGACATAATAAAAAGGCCAGGACTTATCGGACGGGCGCAGCGACCACACAGTCCGTCACATTTTACGCGATAAAAACCACAGATACGCATAGGTAGGTGAGCCAATTCAGACGTGGGCCCCTTGGGGGTCTCTGCTGGCACACAACGAACTGAGCCACCACTACCCATCTTGTTTCAGAGACATGATTATCAGTGGAATGGAGTGCATCTTACCCGTGAAAGAACTGTAAGAGCTGACCACTGATCGCAGTGTTGGGTAGAAGCGACACTAACGGTTGGTGTTGAATTTGCCCACTGAGCGGCGGAGGGTGAGTAAGTGGACTGAGATGGGCGTCATGCGTGGGCAGTGAACGGATCGAGTGGGGGCAAACTTTACAGGACAGGGAAAGGGAAAAAAAATCTGCAGAGTGTACTGGAGATAGATAGCGCACCCTGGAAACCAAATCAGCCCGGACTGGAAGGCAGAACCTTGTTAGCTACGCGTTTTCTAAAACCCTGACGAGGACACATAATACAAAGAGGCAGGCAACAGGAAACAACAATAGAGAGAACTCTGCTCCCACAAGGAAAACATGAATCTCCCTGAAGGAGATTTGGCGCGACGGTGACATGCGTAAGGCGGGCCGGACGTTCAGATGCATTGGAGTTGTAGCAGCACAGAGCACACAGAACAGTAACAACAACAACAAATAAGTAAAGTAACTCGGCTCCACATGGAAAACATGAACAAGGATGGCTGCGTTATGACATTGGCTTGGAGCCCGAGCAGAACATGCGGCACCTTTTAGGCTTCGTGCTGTAGAACAAGTTATCACGGTCGGGAAACGCGCCAGTGTCGGCAGTGAGATGAGGTGGGTTGTGGATACATGTCGTGACGGAGGGGGTTGACTCCGTGTGGCAGTTTTGAAAGTGTACTTGGTATGTTACTGGAGGAAGTATTAGACTGGGGGGCTCGTTGTACAAGATTGATGATGGGTTTGGGCTAGTTGGATGTTCGGGGGCTGGGGGGTGTGGCGAGAGACGACCTGTCTTTTGTTTTACCGGAATAACGTGAAATACCTGGGCGGCAGCTGTGGGGGTAGGGGGGGCGCTGGGTCATTACCGACCTTGATATGTGTATCTCAGTTTGATGGACGCGATTGTTCTGTGACTGAGCTGCCTCATGGAGTAGTGGACTGGGGATACGTAGTATGTTTATAGACAGTACTAGACAACAGGCAACACACCGAGCAAAACGGAAACGCGATGGAATCGTGGCGCTCGGGATTAGCCCTGGTACAGCTGAATTTGAAAGTCACGACGCTTCCGAAACTTAGGGAGAGACGGTTATACAAAAGTTGTGGTGCGTCGAAATAAAGATGGGCAGCAAATCAAAGCTCAACACCACCCAATGGTCATGGCCAAATGAAAATTGTACTTGCGAATGGCTGACTAGGTGAGCAGTCTTCTCACTTTGCATAGTATTGTGTTTTCTGGAAGTTTGCAAACAGCTGGCGTGGGGGGTAAATAACTGATGGGCAGTATGCACAGTGGCTGATTTATCAAATATGGGGAAGTAGTAAGAGTTGGGGGTGTGTGGGCAGTGCGTCAGGGGCGTGGAAATGCTATCTTATTACGTTTAGGCACCTTCTTGGGGGCTAATCTTCAGTCGTAACTGTTACATAAATATATTGTGTTGCACACAAGGTGGTGACCAAGCGCTGTGGAAGAAGTCCTATGGCGGGAGGAGGGTAGGGAGGGGGGGGAGGCATCAGCTGTCAACACGTCGGCGTTGAACCGGCAGAGGTAGGACACGGGCCTCTGACAGGGGGGCGGGGGCGAGCAGGGGAGGGGCCGGAGACAAGAAAGACGGGGGCGGTGGGGGGTGGGGGGGGGGGGCTGAGTGGGGGGGGGGGGGGGGGGGGGGGGGGGACATGGGGTAGGGGGGCAGGGATTGTGGGAGGTGTAGGAGGTGGGTGTGGGGATGTGGAGTCGGGCGGGGTTCCACAGGGCTTGCAGGAGGTCTAAGCGGGTAATCTCAGTGACAGTTTCACAGAAACAGCTTTGAGCGTGGAGATGGCGTATGAGGGGTGCTGCTATGTGCAGCATCTCTCAGAGCGGGGGGAAGGTCGGGGGTGGGAGAAAGATGGGCGGGGGGCACAGGATGTTCGGCATTGGGGTCATGTGGGAACAAAGATTGAACCAGGGAGCGTGGCCAGCGTCGAAATGCGGGATGTGGGGGTGAGGCAACTGGTACATTACCGAGTATTCAAATCGACTCGTAGCACTGTGGAGATATCGGGTGTCCGCACTGTGGTGGGGAGTGGGGTTCTGTTATACCCAGGATGCTGATGGGGCGGGGGTGCAAGTCGGCGGTTCAATGAAAAATTTGGGTTGACTGGTTTTGCGTCAGGGGAACTGTCTTGATCGGGAAGGTGGGGTAAAAAAAAGGCAAAAAGTGTGGGGATTGAGGGTTTTCCGCAAGAATGACCCAAATCTGGACCACCGGGGGAGGGGCTGTTGAATCTGGTAGGATCTGACGGAGAACGTTTGAATCATATACACAGAGTTAGGAATGTTATAGATAGAAGCTGAATTTTCAATGCCCATGTGAGATATGTCCCCAAAAAATGGTCAAACCAGATATATTGTCTTCGCAAGGCTGCGATCATTTCATGTGAATACTGACAATTCTTCGGACATTTTATTCATGCTTCTTGGAATGCTGTTTCTAACCTTCTCATTTATGTGTTGGTATGGTGGGTGACTGTGAAGAGCAGAAAATGTGCTTGAGGAAAGTGGGTGAACGTGGGAGGGAAAACTCGTTGGTGAGAGACAAAAAAGTCTGAGTGAGCTATACCAGGAGCGGCCGTGTTGTTTGTAAGCGAAGGGAAGATATTATACGTGTGACCAGAGACCCACGTCCTTGTAGCATATGCAAATCAGTATGACCTTCTTCAGTCAGGACGAGAAGATATCGAGCGGTTAAATGCAGAAGTTCGATTTAAACAAAGTTTTATTCCCTGTCCATTGATTTCCATGAACCGAGAAGATGTTAATTGAAATCCAAATTCCCTATATGAATGTATGTCATATGTGAGAAATGGGTAATGTGGCTAAATTATGTAAATGTACAAAAGATGGTGCAAACACTGGCGTTCTCAGCTGTTGATGAAGAATGGTGAAAATCACCAGTTGCAGCAGTCACAACATAATCTCCATCAGAAAGCTCAAGATTTGATGGACCAGGTAATACATTTCAGTTTCAGGTGTGAACATTCTGTTTGTATGTCAATAGAAATTTCTTCTGTGTTGAATTTTTTTTGAAGGAGTGTATGCTTAAAAATAGCACATAAATCAGACACATTCACAATGGTATGCCCATTTTCCCATTGGTTTTGATGTAGTTGCCAATAACTTGATACTGGTGAAGTATGAAGAAACTGTTAGGGGAGAGTTTGACAGTACCTCTTCAGAGAAGAACCCTTCACACAAATGTGTCAGTCCCAAACTTCTTGTGTTCTAAAGAGGGCCATGCACCATCTATGTCATGATTCCTAGAAGTCCTTCTAGCATCAGAAATAGTTTTGCCACTGGTTGGATTCAAATGTGCACTTTGTGGATGGTGTGGGGTGTCTTAAAGCTTGTCTTAAGTGCTGGATGTCGCCCCACATCGCCAATGAACAACTGTTCTAAGTCAGGAAATGTAAGCCTGAGCAAGTTCACTCTTGTTCATCCCACTCCAGATCCATGTGGAACTCTCTTCAGCTGCTTCTGCCACTGCTTTAGGGTTCTGGTCCTTGTCAGCTGTTCTACTAGCCGCGGTGGATGAGCCTGCAGACACCCATGCTTCAACTTAAGTGACACGGATTTGGGAAGCTCCATTCCCACACACTGCTGGCTAGACAGGCCTGCCTTTCACACTGCTTGATGTCAGCTTCCTCAGTTTGGCTTTCCTTTGGCACAGTGAGTTCAGACAGTCATTGGTTTGATGAACCTGAGTGGAGTGCTACATCTCTGTTTGGCTTTGCTTTGGCACAGTGAGTTCAGACAGTCAGTCATTTGCTTCATGAACCTGAGTGGAGTGCTCTATCTCTGGCTTTGCTTTGGCACAGTGAGTTCAGTCAGTCATTGGTTTTGATGAACCTCAGTGGAGTGCTACATCTCTGTTTGGCTTTGCTTTGGCACAGTGAGTTCAGTCAGTCATTGGTTTGATGAACCTCAGTGGAGTGCTACATCTCTGTTTGGCTTTGCTTTGGCACAGTGAGTTCAGACAGTCATTGGTTGTGATGAACCTCAGTGGAGTGCTCTATCCTGTCCTTATGATCTCTGGATGTTCCCATTCTGAGAGGTCTGCTGTGTGTTGTGTCCATCACATTATCGCTAATCACAAAAATGAAAGCAGGTGCAGAATTGTAACGCTCTCAGTAGGCATAACATTTGATGATGCACACAGACACTGAGACCATTGATGACAAACAAACAGCAGCAGTATAGATCAGAGACACATCAACATCAGAACACAGTTTTTGACAACACATGCTGTGTTTGAGAACTCAGGGTGCGTTTAGTGATTTCTCTGCCTGTCAACGCTGTGGACTTCCAGTCATCCACTCCATCCCACAAATCTTCTTCCATGCTCACAGTCACAGCAATACCAGACCGTGACCTCTGGCCTTCAGCCAAGCAGAACATCAGTGCCAGAGCTTCTGGTGGCATGTTTTCTCTGGCAGAGCTGACCAGTGTGCAAACTCTTTAAGTACTCAGTTATATTTCCATGGTTTAGCATTGCTTTGTTGAACTTCAGAACATGTTTCATTGTTTGCCCTGACAGAGTTGATGTGTAGCGTTGATTCCCCTGACCTCACCACTTGTATGGCAGGAGGCCATATATGATTCCCCCGACTTCACCACTTGTATGGCAGGAGGCCATATATGATTCCCCCGACTTCACCACTTGTATGGCAGGAGGCCATATATGACTCCCCCGACTTCACCACTTGTATGGCAGGAGGCCATATATGACTCCCCCGACTTCGACTTCACCACTTGTATGGCAGGAGGCCATATATGACTCCCCCGACTTCACCACTTGTATGGCAGGAGGCCATATATGATTCCCCCGACTTCACCACTTGTATGGCAGGAGGCCATATATGATTCCCCTGACTTCACCACTTGTATGGCAGGAGGCCATATATGATTCCCCTGACTTCACTACTTGTATGCCAGGAGGCTGTATATGATTCCCCCGACTTCACCATTGTATGGCAGGAGTTCATTGTGACAGATTGCTATAGAATTGTTTGTAGCTTCACTTTTTCAGTGTCATTGCCAGAAATGCTCTGCAGTCTCCTGTACAAGCTTCTCTGGCTAGTACTGTGATGTGGTTTGGATGTGTGTACCTATATATGGAAGAGAGGGTCGGGGGGAATGCAGGATGTGATGTGTGGGTATTTACAAGCCTTTCTTGTGACATTCTTTAGTAGAGAAAATGAAATAAGTTGTCAGTTCACTGATGGTTTTTTATTATCTCTTGTCATCATCATGGTAATGATCTCTGGTCATGGTGACGATCACAACTAATGGCTGTCCAAGGTTGCTATAAAACAGAAATAAAAGAAAACAGAGTAGAGAAATATATGAATAAAATGAACACAGAAAGAAGTCTTGAGCCCTGTGCTGAGGGAACTTAACATTTGGAAGGAGATTCTTTGTTGTTTTTTTTTTTTTCACGTGTTAGTAACCTGATTGTCAGGCAATACGTGTGTGTGTGTTGTGTGTGTGTGTGAGAGAGAGAGAGAGAGAGAGAGAGGGGGTGGGGTGGGTGGGGGTAGAAAGACTAACAGCCTCCATTGTATGGGGAAATATCAATAAAAAGAATGAAACAGCATCAAAGCCGGTTCAAATTTGCGCAATCACATTGACAGAGACTATGGATGTCTGTGTGCACATGCGTACATATGTTTGTGTGCATGTGCATGCATGTGTGTAAGAGAGTGTGTTTTGCATATCTTTATAATGCTTTTTAACTTGTAAATGTGTTCGGATTCCATACGTGCAGTACATCATCTTCATCCACAGAATGAAATTGATATGAGGGAGACATTATGGAATTGCCACAGGCTCTTTTCAGTGTACATAGGTAACAAGGGAGAGATTGTGGAACTGCTGGGGGTTCTTTTCAGTCTACATAGAGCTACCCCACCTTCTGTAAGCTCTGTGCCTCTGACTTCCTCCTTTTCTTCTCTGTCTTTGACTCGGTCTCCACACACCACACACACACACACACACACACACACACTCTTCTTTCCTGTTGTCTACTGAGTTGTTTGCTTTGTTTTGTCATATTTGTTAAGGAAAGTCTTAAACTCTTACTTTTTGGTCACAATGCATGGCATGCCAGCTTCTGCGTTGTAATCCGGTGTCTGGGTAGAGGACATTGGACACACTGTCCAGTGTTGGACACTATCCATTCTGCAGTGTTTGTTATGGCTTTTGGAACTTTTTTTTAACATTTTCACTATTCATACCCACACATTCACAGTTCTGATGATTGGTTATATTGTCAAAAACTTCAAACTATATGGGAAACAAATGCAACTTTGTCAAGAAATGCCCTCTCATCCACAGAGAGGCAATTGGGGTTAAAAACCAACATTGTGTAGGGCAAGCTTAAGTTCAGCTTTGTCAAGATACACCCTCACATCAGTGTGATGACTGACTTCTGATAATAACAACTAAACTGTAGGGGATACAGATCAAGATACACCCTCACATCAGTGTGATGACTGACTCTGATAATAACAACTAAAACTGTAGGCGATACAGATCAGATACACTTCACATCACAGTGTGATAACTGACTCTGATACTAACAACTAAAACTGTAGGGGATACAGATCAAGATACACCCTCACATCAGTGTGAGGACTGGCTCTGATAATAACAACTAAAACTGTAGGGGATACAGATCAAGATACACTTCACATCACAGTGTGGTGACTGACTCTGATAATAACAACTAAAACTGTAGGCGATACAGATCAAGATACACCCCTCACATCAGTGTGGTGACTGGCTCTGATAATAACAACTAAACACTGTAGGGGATACAGATCAAGATACACCCTCACATCACAGTGTGGTGACTGGCTCTGATACTAACAACTAAAACTGTGGGGGATACAGATCAAGATACACCTCACATCAGTTTGTGGTGACTGACTCTGATAATAACAACTAAAACTGTAGGGGATACAGATCAAGAAAAAAAATGCCCTTCACATCACAGTGTGATGCTCAGAGTTCACAGTACATTCAACACCTGGCTACAGCTGTCCTGGATCACAATCCTGAAATGCACACACACACCATTGCAGCCACACTTGTCAAGGATTGTGAATCGGACAGGCTGGAAATAGTTTTGTGTGAATTTTGGATGGCATTTCCATCTGCCTCAAGCTGAGCTGGAGTGAAAAGGACAAGACCCACTGAGAGAAATCTTGGACCTTCGTACTCAAAGCATTCCTCAGGGAAAGGAGCTATTGGTTCACAGGAACAGAAAGAAGCTGCCACAATACTATGCTTAATTCTCTGAACTGTGAAGTGAAAACAAGTATCTCCTGTAATGAAATGACAGTTTGTTATCAGGCTGAACGGATGCACGGAAACAGTGCAGGGAAGACACAGATCAGCAGCGCTTTCTGTAGGCAGTGTCCCACCTTGATCCCTAAAACCCCCTTGGAACTAACCAAGCTCAGGGCATCTGTCAAAGATTGAGATGGTCCGTTAGTGGTTTGTGGGCAGATATGAACTGCAAAAAGTACATCAGAAACGCTTGAAAACACAATTTTATCGGTGTTGTTGCCAACCCAGTATTTAACTAGCCGCTCGTCACTCCTAGACAGATAGCGCTTCCATTCATGGGCCAGCTGAGCGCGCACTGGCGAAGACAAGTGGGAATTCATTGAGTCAGGGACCCCACCAGAGTCCAGACCTATAAACCCCACGTGGCTTCAAGAATTACATGAGAAAGTATACTCTTGTGGTATCGGATCTGTCGTTGACCTTTGGAGAGCACTCACCACTTACTGGACTGGGCTGTCACTTGCCCTCACTACAGGTGACTCTTTCCCTCGTGCTGTCAGCACATGCCAGGCAAAAAGGTCACCTCAGCAGTAGCAAGTTCAGATCAGCCTGAAGGTTCGTAGTTTCATGCCTCTCTTCCCCCACAGTAAGCTGTAGCAACAGGCACCTGTAGATATTTTGGATGGAAGTGGCACGTGGGCAAAGACTCCCCACACCCCCCACCCCCTTGCCTTCCCCCCTACCTCCCACGCGCCGGCCAGCTGACCACAGAGGCCATGTCAGGGCTTCCACACCATACATCATGCACACCACTCACATGCATGCACACCACACCAACATTAGTTTTGCATCATCACGTTTTATGTTATGCTATTTGGTTTCAAACATGGGTCCATATAGGTCCTCGATAGTCCTTGATTTTGAGGACCCCTTTTCGAGGACTAAACAGTCCTTGAAAATTTGGACTCTAGTGCATATGAATACCTCGGTGTGCTTGAAAGTCCTTGAAATTGTAGATTTTGATGGAGCAGCTTATATTTTTGGTCAGAAAATTATAAACTCATACCCAGAATTAATATATCAAAAATTTTATTTCATTTTCTACCTGCTGAAAATGTCCTCTTTCCTGCTGTCTGCTATTTACCCAGATTCTGCTGAAGTGGCAGTATGAAGCCAGGGAGGTATGTCATAAAAGCTTATATTTTCTTTATTACAATCTTTCAATTTATATTACAAGTCCTTGAAAAGTCCCTAAAAAGTTTGTTTGGGAGTTTTTTTTGATTGGATGTCTGTATAAACTCTGTTGAAGCACCAATGCAATCAAAATGAGCATGCTAGCAAGGTAAGGTAAGGTGAGGTAAGGTGAGGTAATGCTGGCTTATAGCCCCAGCTGACCACAAGGGCCATATCAGGGCTGTCACTGTGTTGAAGTCAACTCACAAGTCGTTCGTTCACACATTCCTTTAAAATACATCTTCTAAAAACATATCCAAATTCTTGTTGAAAATCTTTCCACTATAAAAATCTCGGATTAGATGAAAAATGTTAATCTTCCTCAGAAATTCAAAGATGACATCAGGCGGAACATCTCTGAACAAGGTTTTCATGGAGTCTGCTGTAGCATGCTAGTACCAGGACACACTGGAAATACCAGTCAATACATACACCCATCTTAATTCATGCACACCATACATTACAAGTGAACAAAAAAAAAAAAACACATAATGAAACAAATACCCAACCTTGTAACAGTAACATGTTACCAGTTATAACTTATGACATATCTGCATTCAACAATTCCATCATTACATGCTGACTGGAGGGAAGGAGGAGGACTGTGTGAGGGGGAGGAGACTTCTACATTTCAACATTCCAATCATTACATGCTGACTGGAGGGAAAGGAGGACTGTGTGAGGGGGAGGAGACTCTACAATTCAAACAATTCCAATCATTACATGCTGACTGGAGGGAAGGAGGAGACTGTGTGAGGGGGAGGGAGGAACTTCTACATTCAACAATTCCAATTATTACATGCTGACTGGAGGGAAGGAGGACTGTGTGAGTGGGGGAGGGAGGGAAAGGAGGGGGAAGGACATGGAGAGTGGTGACCTGTCACCCACAGTCAAAATTAAGCCCATGTTCGCTGGAAAAAACAAACAAAAACGGACAACAACAAACCATTTATAAATGATTATTTTAAAAAAAGAAAGTGGTTCTTAAAATCACAATAACTTCTATTGCATTGCACACTACACTGTGAAAGTGCTCCTTAAAATCAACAATACTTCTACTGCATTGCACACTACACTGTGAAAGTGGTCCTTAAAATCAACACTTCTACTGCATTGCACTCTACACTGTGGAAGTGGTCCTTAAAATCAACAACTTCTACTGCATTGCGCACTACACTGTGGAAGTGGTCCTTAAAATCAACAATAACTTCTACTGTATTGCACATTACACTATGAAAGTGGTCTTTAAAATCAACAACTTCTACTGTATTGCACACTACACTGTGGAAGTGGTCCTTAAAATCAACACTTCTACTGCATTGCACACTACACTGTGAAAGTGCTCCTTAAAATCAACAACTTCTACTGCATTACATTCTACACTGTGAAAGGGGTCCTTAAAATCGACAGCTTCTACTGCATTGCACTCTACACTGTGAAAGTGGTCCTTAAAATCTACAACTTCTACTGTATTGCACACAACACTGTGAAAGGGGTCTTAAAATCAACAACAACTACTGCATTGCACACTACACTGTGAAAGGCGTCCTTAAAATCAACAACAACTTCTACAGTATTGCACACTACACTGTGAAAGGGGTCTTTAAAATCAACACAACAACTTCTACTGCATTGCACACTACACTGTGAAAGGGGTCCTTAAAATCAACAATAACTTCTACTGCATTGCACACTACAATGTGCAGTACTGCACCAACTTTTTCTTTTTCAGCAGATATGGAGATCCATGTGTGAAGTGACCGTGCTGTCTGTACTTTACAGTGGGAAAGACAGTCTCTCTATTGCTGTGTCCTAATCACTGTATTTTTCATCCTAGCATACATGTCCCAGAATATTTGATTTTTGTCCCTCTCTATGTCTTGTTGGTTGTTTCACCATTTGGTTCAAAATACATTTTGTAAGCAAATTCATGAACTTTCGTACTACTTCTCCAGAGCCAGTAACTTGCCAATCAATGTCTGGGAGGTTAAAATCACCAGTAATACAGACATAGTTGAATTTTTTTCTAACCTGATTTTGTTTCAACAACTCAAACATTTTTTCTTCATTCCTCAATTGTTGTGTTTTGGACTTTTGTAAATAGTTCCAATCAGTATTTTTTTCTCTATCCTTGTTTGAAAGGTAATCAACAAGCTTTCATCAGAGTCATTACCTCTAATAAGCTTGTATTTTTTGGCATTTATAGAATCCATCACATATGTATACCAGTTATACCCCATTTGGGATTCTCATTGAAGAATAGTTCATAACAATATGGTATTGAATATAAAACAAATTTACTTTTCTCTTTCTCTGTCTGTGTGTGTGTGTGTGTGTTATGTGTGTGTGGTGTGTGTGTGTGTGTGTTTTGCTATAGATTCTACTACTACCATAATGTGTGTTTATTTTTTTCAGCTAATACAAGTAACTCATCTTTTTTGTTTGATCAACAGTCCCTCTGCATTTGTATACAAGAATGTGTATGAACATTCCACGCATGCATGTTCTTAGTGTGTAGACTATATCTACAAGTCTCGATGGCGAAGAGGCCTCCAACGAGGCCTCAATCACCTCGAGTTCAAGTTCAAGTTCAAGTTCAGCTTCCCCTTCATTGCTCCTCTAGACGCCATTTTGTGTCTGCTGGTTTTAGCCAAGGCCAAGACGATAATAATAATGGCGCCAACTAAGGGTGATGCTAAGGTAAGGTATCTGGATCTGGATCATTACGTTGAAGGGCCTTGGCGGCATAAATTCAACGGAGAGAGAGTGCGGGTACACTAATCCCGCTGCATGAACGGATGCGCGGAAGCTGCCTGTCGACACTGCCTACTGTGTTTTGCATGCACGGTATTCTCTTCCTGGTGGTTTCCAGTCAGTTACAGTTTGGGGGATAAGATGAATTTTTTAAATTGTCGCTATTACACTGTAAAGGTTTAAAACACATTGTGTTATTGGTACTAAAAGCTTCTGAAATATTGGCACTGTAAAAGTCAGTAAACTTTTTGACGGCGACTCTGCGCCTAAAACGAACTGACCATTGGCCTTTCTTCGGTCTTGGAGGGATGGTAAATTCAGGCTTTCCAGCATTCGTGTGATGCATCCTGGATCTCTCGCGGTGTAATCTGTTAGGCTACGTAGCGGGCGGTTTGACGTTGTACTTTAGCGAACTTCTTTGAGAATTGAGAATTTTAGAAGAATAAAAAATGTCCTACAGTATATGGGGATCCCATACAATAGAGCTATATAATATTCCAAGGTGGAGCGCACTAATGCTAGTAAGCTGTTTTACAGCATGACTCCGGGCAGTGTTATAAATAGCGACGAAGGAAGCCGTGTGGTAGGCTTTTTGGCTTTCTTAGTAATGATAGTGATATGGGTAGGCCTACTCTATTTCAGATCCTCAGAGATAGTAACACCAAGGTACGGGGTTAGGTAATGTTGCATATCAGGATCAGGATCAGGGGCGTTGTCTCAAAAACAACTTAGCCTATTTAGGCTTTTTACGGCCCTTCTGGTGTGTGTGTTTTTCGTGTCCGTTGGTCTAGTCGTAGGCTAGCTCAGTCCAAGTATCCATCGATCTGTCACCACTGTCTGTCTCTTGCTTATTGCCCAGCTGACCGCAAAGGGCCATATCAGGGCTGTCACCATGTTAAAATCAACTCACAAGTCATCAAAAACAAAAACGAAACACATCTCGAAACTTTCCCACATCTCTTTAAAATACATCTTCTAAAGGCGTACCAGAAACTTCCTTATCTTTCCTCCGTAAAATCTTAGAGCTGATGAAAAATGTTAATCTCTTTCAGAAACTCAAAGATCACGTCATGTGTGGCATCTCTGAACAGGGTTTTCATGGAGCCGGCTGTCAAGTGTTTAGGCCAAAGCCGCCAGGCCTATTTCATTTCGTGCAAGTCCCAACAATCTCAAAGAATAATTAGGCTAGGCCTTGGTTTCTCTGTGAGTGAAGGTCAAGGTCGAGGTCATTGATGGAGGAGTTTTTTACAGCTCCGATGTTTTCATAGTTTAATTTTTTCCAGTTTTTCTAGCTTGAAAAGAATTTTGTGAAACGTTTTTATTAATTTGTAGCATTTGATGAGGAAAATTGGTTATATTTTAAGAATATTCGTTGAAATTTGCAAATTGACCTATGACGGACCTCAGAATCACTCAGCACCCAAAATGTAGTAGTATCTTGGTCTGGATCTGGATCAGTACGTCGCTAAACATCGATTTACTGGCTTAGGCACGACGGTGGGGGTGCGTAGCGCGATGATGGTATCAGTATCTGGCTTTTGCCAGAGCTGACTTGAAACTCTCGAAGTAGTAGTAGTAGGGACTGGTTTTCTGTAGCCTTGGCCTCGCGGCTTATTTACGTCTCCTCATTGAAAAGTATTTCAGAGCAGGCTAGGTCTATATGGCATTTTCTTTTACACTTAGAGAGATTAATCGGGGCATTCAGTCTCGAAGTAAATAAAAAGTTTTTTGAATTTTGGAATTCATCCAGAAAATTATTGAATTTGTTAGTATCTTGTGCAACTTTCACGTTGGTTGGGAGTTAATTCCACAAAGGGGCTACTCGGTTCGACAAGGGATATTACATTGTGAAACAGAAAAGAAAGGTGTCAACACTAATATTATCAATTCCATTAAATATTTTATAAGTTCGAATGAGGTCACCAGTTGCCCTCAATATTTTAGAAATAGAGCATTTAACCTCCTTTGGTAAAAGTGACCATGAAGTTTTATATTTAAAATTATACTTGGCTGATAAACTAAAAACTTTAGACAGAAGACATAACATCTGATATGAAAAATGGTAACTTTTGACAGACGAGGGCAGATCTTAACAAAACAGATTGGTCTGTAATGTCAGAATTAAACTTGAAACAGGCTGGGGTGGATAAACAGGAAAATTCATGAAGCTATGGAAAAAAAAAACACATTCCTCAATGTAAAATAAATAAGAACAAAAATTGAAACCAAAATGGATGGATAAACAAACGTTAAAAATTATTAAAAAGAAATACAACTTGTATCAGAGATTTTTGAGAACAAAAAAGACAGAGATTACCAAGCATACATAAAAGTAAGAAATGTGTGTGGTCGACAAATCAGAAAAAGTAAAAAGGAATTCAAGCAAAAGTTAGCAAGAGAATGCAAAACTAATCCAAAACGTTTTTTGGAAATATGTGCAGTCAAAAACAAAGGCAAGAGTAGGAATCAGTCCTTTGAAATCACAAGATGGAAATATTGAGACAAAGGATGAGGACAAAGCTGAGATTTTAAACAATTTTTTTGCCAGTGTGTTTACATGAGAGGATAAAGGGACAAACAAGACGTAATACAAAAATGTGAATCTAATGGTAAAGCTGTTTATGATGTAACTATTACCCCGGAACTGGTTAAAAAGAAACTTGATAATCTAAATCCAAATATAAAGCACAAGGACCAGATGCTATTCCATCTTGCATTTTAAAGGAACTAAGCACAGAACTAGCAAAGCATCTTAGTATCCTTTTTAATAAATCTATTGAGCAAGGAACTCTACCTCGTGACTGGAAAACTGCAACAGAGATACCCATTTTACAAAAGGGAACAAGAACTGACCCTGGAAACTACAGGCCTGTAAGCTTGACAAGTGTGACTTGTAAGATACTGGAGTCAATCGTAAGAGATGTTATTGTTGATCATATGATGAATAATGAGCTGAATTCCAAATGTCAGCACGGTTTTCGTCAAAGTAGATCTTGTATTACACAGTTGCTTGAAGTAGTGGAAGACTTTACTGAGTTAATTGATAGTGGAGATAGCATTGACGTTTTGTACCTGGACTTTCATAAACCCTTCGATTCAGTCCCACATGCCAGACTACTTAGTAAACTTAAATCGTATGGTATACTGGGAAAAGTTTTAGACTGGACTGAAGACTTCTTGAGAGAGAGAATTCAGAATGTTAGAGTTGGCTCTTCTGTTTCTAGTAATGCTAATGTCATTAGTGGAATTCCCCAAGGCAGCATACTGGGGACCTGTATTATTTACTATGTTTATAAATGACTTACCAGAGGGTTAAAAAGCACATGCAAGATCTTTGCTGATGATACCAGGTTGTACAATTCACCATCCAAACACCTTACAATGCAAAACGACATTGAGCTACTCATTAACTGGTTTAACACATGGATTTGTACTTCAACGCATCCAGATGCAAAGTATTTCATACTGGCAACAGAAACCCTAAATTAAATTACAGTATGAAAGTTGGGGATCAAGAAGTTCAAATAACGTGTTGTGAAGAGGAAAAAGACTTGGGAGTCATATTTGATGAAGACTTTACTTTTTGACAGACACATTGCACAGACCGTCAAGAAAGCCATGCCAGATGACTAGTATTATTAAGAAAAATTTTATACACCTGGACAAAGATACCTTTCTTAGACTATATAAGGCAATGGTGAGACCCGATTCTTGAATATGGCAATGTGATATGGTATCCAAGATTAAAAAGGCAGTCAATAGAAATAGAAAAGGTGCAGAGAAGAACAGCTAAGCTAATACCGGACATTTGTGATTATTTCATAGAAGATAGATTAAGGTACCTAAGGTTGCCATCCCTCAAAGCCAGAAGGATAAAAAGGAGATCTAATCCAAACTTTAAAAATTTTCAATAACCTAGATGATATTGATCAAGCATTTTTTTTAACCTGCATTAACCAATATAACCCATAACAGTTGTGACAAAAGTGAAAATACAGCAATTTAATGCTAATGTAAGAAATATTCCTTCAGCCAGAAGATAGCATCAATTCGGAATAAACTAACTCCGAACATCAAATGTGCACCAAATACTAACTCTTTTAAAAATCTTATCAATAAGCATAAAACAATTAGTGACATCATGTTCGACTTGTTGAAAATAAAAGAGCACACCAAGAAGGAGCATATAAAGCCGCGAGCCTATGATGAAATAATCATCGCCCCTTAACCTGAACCTGAGCCTGAACTAGTCCTTCTGCCTTTTAGGGAGTGTAAATTTAAATATCTTAATTGTTCTGCATAAGACTTACCTTTGCGTTCTTTTAATAGTTTTGTAGCACGTCTTTGTACCCTTTCTGTTTGTGCTGACTGTCTTTTCAAGGATGGACACCATATTGCATTTGCATATTCGAAATGGGGCCTAACAAAAAGATTTATAAAGTTGTAGAAATATATCCTTATTTAAGTAGGGAAAGCTTCTCTGGATAACTCTAAACATTTTATTTGCTTTATTTACTATTTACCAATGTGTAGATCGAAAGACAACATATTATTGAAAGTTACTCCCAAATCTTTTTCCTCTTTCAGTGTCTTTATTTGCTTTAAGCCCTCATTTTGTCTCGTATGATATGTGTGATCTTGGTGGTTTTGCCAATATGTAATACACGACATTAGAAATATTGAAATATAGATTAGAAATATTGAAATATAGATTCCATACATCTGACCAATCTTAGAATTTATAAAATATTTTGTAGGTCCGAGATTTGAAATGTGTTATCGTATAATTTTGTATCATCTTTAAATATTTTACAGGTGCTAATCAATGATACTGGCGGGTCATTTATAAACACTGTGAACACCAGCCGCCGTGGCAAAGTGGTTAGCGTCACGGACTCCCGGCTGGGAGGTCGTGGGTTCGAATCCCATCAGAGTCATGTGGGTTTTTCTGCCCCGACCGGCTCCTACCCAGAGTTGAGTTTGCTGCGGACTCAGTTGGGAAGACTGGGACCACACAGTCGAGTTTCATCCACTTAATGGATGCGTTTCTGAGAGTGTTGCTCAAATTTCCTGACCAACACTGCAGGTGCCTGTATCTCTCGGGCCTGGTTGACACCAGGATATATTATGAAGGAAGCGTAGAGTACAGCCCTGTCATGTAGTCTCAGACCGAAATGGAAATCCGTAGCATCATCTTAATCATCCTCATTCTCATCGATCAGATCAAAAAAAAAAAAAAATGTCTCAAGTTCTGTGGCCCTTCATGCCCTGCTCTCATGGTGACCTCAGTTTCGATGTCCTCTCCACGTCTGTTGCCTTGGTTTGGTTCCGTCGGGGTCACCGGTATCGGCGAGTCCATGGGGGCTGTCGTTGGACGGACTGGTGGCGCCCTCCGGAGGGAGAGCTCACTCACGCCGGCTCCGCGACTAAGCAATTATTGTCGTCAGTAGGGGGCTTAGTAGGTGGTGTCCTGCGTATGTTAGATCAGAACAGGCGCCACTGAACATCACCGAGGTGACTCGGCAGCAGTGCAGTGTCTCCTCCGGTGAGTTGCCTCTTGACAACTTGATATTGACTGCTCCGGTGGATTGCCGGTGCCGGGGGCTGCGGCGGGGCCGACCGGGCTGTGGCTGTGGACGGGTGTCGGAATAAGCGGCGTGGGTGCACTGCCTCTGAGGTGGTGCAGAGGTTGGGACAGCAAAAAAAAAAAAAAAAAAACCAAAAAAACAAAAAACAAAAAAAACAACAATGCGAACAGTATTGGGCCCCAGGATACTCCCCTGAGGTATACCACTTAATGCCGTAGCTTTATTTGATCTTTCCCCACCTACTCTTACATGCTGTACTCGATCTGTCAAAAAACCTTGTATCCAATTTAATAGTTTGCCAAATGCCAGATATACTATAAGCAGACAATTTTACTAGTAACCTTTCATGGGGCACAGTATTAAAAGCCTTCTTAAAAAATTAAAGTCTAAATATATAACATCAATATTATGACCATCATTTTGTATTTTGTCATACCTTCTATTACTTCAAGTAATTGTGTTACACAAGATTTTTTTTTTTAACGGAATCCATATTACACTTTGCATACAAATCATTATTGGTAAAGTGAGTCACAACTGAATCTCTAATTATGCTTTCTAAAACTTTACATATCACACATCAGGCTAACCGGTGTATAGTTTCCTGGATCTGCTTTTGACCCCTTGTTAAACAAGGCTGTTACTTCAGCTGTCTTCCAGTCTTGGGGTAGAGTACCTGATTCTAATGTCTTGTTAAACAGAGAACATAGCAGGAGTGATAGTTCTTCACCTAGCCCTTTCAATACTTTTGGAGGAATACGGTCAGGTCCCTGTGCTTTATTTGGGTTTAAATTAACTAATTTGTCTTTCACTGCTGCTTTTGGGGTAACTCTTACATCTGACAAGGATACACCATTTGAGTATGCACATTCAGCCTGTACGGGTATATTTGTTACATCTTCACGTGTAAGAACACTAGCAAAGAAATCATTGAGAGTTTCTCTTTTGTCTTGATCATTTACAGCTAAGGAGCCATCTGGCTTCTTTAGATCACCTATATATTGTGTTGATTTTTAATCTTTTTTTGAACATACTTCCAAAATAATTTAGGATTATTTTAACTATCTTTTGCTATCTTTTTTTTCATATTCTCTTTTAGTTACCTTTAACAATTTTGTGCAACTATTTCTTTCACGTATGTACTTCATATAGTTCACTCCCGATGTAGTACTTAGATATCTTTTAAATAAAGTGTACTTCTTTTTAATGCGTCTTATAGCTTTTTTATTCATCCAGATTGGGGGTGTATCTTTTCCTAGCATTTTTCCTATTTTGGAGATTCATTGGGGATTCCATTCCTTCATGTATAGTATCCTTTATGTACTTCCAAGTTTTTTTCTATCTCCATATCTGATATAACCTTCCAATCTTTGTTTGATCATTATACTTCTTAATTTCGAGTAGTCTCCCCGGTTCAAATTATAAATAAATTCTACTTGATCTGTAGCTTCAAGCTTATCTTAATTTAATTGAAATGATAAGACATCATGGTCACTTTTACCAACTGGATCAAGATGGACAGCCTCTGAAAGAAATCTATCATTGTTTACCAAAATCCAGTCATCAGGAGTGGGGTTTTGCCCTGGTCTTCTTCTTGTTGGTTTAGTCACTTTTTGAATTAAGAATGCATCCTGCACCTTTCTCATAATCTCATTTCCTTTTTCTCCTGATCATTTCCCATCACAGTGAACAGTAAGATAACTAAAATCATCCATAATGCATATCTTGTCATATTTTAACATTTTGTCTTATTTTAGGATTTCAAACAGTTTGTTATTATTTTCTACCGTACTGGTGATAGGGTTTCTAAACACACATCCAAACAACGCTTTACCATTACACTCAGTTTAAAAGTACACCACACACTTTCTTGATACTTATATATATCAAAGTCACTGCACTCTCTAGCATTCAGATTTTTATCCACATATAAGGCTACATGGTACACCTCGTTGGTGGTCCCTATTAATGAACATATCAAAATTTGGGATGCAGAACTCTTTCTTACAGAAATTTTGTAAATTCTTAGGTATTAATTCAGTTAATGTAATAACACTTGGATGAATATCATAAATCCTAGATAACAACTCTCTTTTTCATTCGAGAAACCGTCTACTTTAGAATTTAAGATTTGAAAAAAATCTGAACTTGGGGTATTTATGCTATGCACACGTTTGCTTTGAAGTCAATTGCCAGAGGAGCCCACTCCAGGAGTGGACTCAGCGCCCCGTCAGAGTGTGTGTTGAGTCTTTGAGCCTGCTCTCAGTGTCACTATTTTGCCATTTCATATGGCCAAGTTTTGCTCACCTGCCTCAGTTCTCTTCTGTTTCTCCTCTCTCAGTGCCTTGTTTTCGTCAGGCTGGTTTTTCGTGAAGTCATGGTTTGTGTCTCTGTGAGTTTGCCTTTGCTCAGTTTGGGAGCTTTTTCACAATTTCCTTCTTTTTCTCCTTACTTTCACTATTACCTTGAGCATTCTTGGCTTATTTCCTCCTTCTCTCCCCAGCCTTGTGGGTTCTACCAGCTCATCTTCATCCAGGTTGACTGTTTTGCCTATCAAAGTTTTGGCAGCCTTCAGATCATCTTTCTTTTTTTTTCTTTGATCTCAGTTTTTTGTGCTCTCTTTCAGATTGACAGTTATCAGATTCTTTTTCTTTTTTTCAACCTCCAGTCTTTCTTCCATCATCTCTTCAAGTTTTCTGTCCACCACCTCTTCAATCTTCCTTTCCAGTTTTTCACCCATGCCTTTTTTCCATCTTTTCCATCCTGACACTAAGGGAGTTACTAACGGAATGAGGTCCAGGAGTTTGTCCAGCCTGGCATCCTGCTTTGACTGGGTTTCCCTTTGGTCATCCAGGCAGGGCTGGCAGACCCACTGCAGGTTTGGCTGTGAGGGTCAGAGAGAGTGTCAAAAGTGTCCTCAGACAGGCCAGTGCATTTGAAATGGCTCCAGTTTTTACAAACAAAGCACTCGGTGCATTCTTCTTCATCTTCTTCAACAGCATTGTCACAGTAAGTGCTCTGCCACACAGACACAGAGGATTTGTTCTGTCTATGGCTAGACCTCTGCCTCTCATATGCGCTTGCACTCCCCCAAGGAGTACTGTCATTTGGCTTACCCGAGTTGGCAGTTGGAGTTTTTGAGCTGACAGTCTGATTTTTGGTTGCTTGTGCTACAAGTGCTATTTTTTTTTTCACTTTTTTTTTTGGTTTGTTTCTCTCTATTTTCAACACATCAATGGAATGAAATATGAAAAGATTACAAATACCTTACCTTGAAAGTTGAAACAGTAACAACAATTGGTACGTGAGTGTTAAACAAGTCATGAATGAATGATAAGATAAGAATATGAATGTGCTCAAAAAAGTGTTCAGAACTTTGAAATGAAATGTGATGTTAATCACTGAATGTGGGCTTAAACAGTCAAAGAGCCACTCACTGTGGCTCAAAGAGAGATTCAACGTTTCAAGAATTTCTCCAGTATTATGACTCCAAATTATAAACAAAATTTCATGATAGACAATAGATTTTCCTGAAATGGCTGAACAACTCACAGTTCTAAACTAATCATCACCCTTCATATTAAGAAGCTTCATTTTGCGCATTGGATTGTGAATTTTTTCTAACATTCAACAATTGGAGAGATGAGTTTGTGCATTTTGATTCCTGTCAGTGTTTTCTTTTCATTTTGTGTGTTTCCCCATTTGGTTTTTTGTGTTGTGAATTAAAGATAGTCAAGATGAGTGTGTGAAGAGCTGGAGGTTCAAAACACGGTCATAATCAGAGAAAACCAAGTCTGTCAGACTCGGACAAAAGACAAGGCTCAGTATCATCAGCTGATGCTGGTACTTCAAAGTTTTTATGTGTATGAAAAGCGAAGGTACAGTGGGGGAGGATCAGGACGGCATTGCTTGCCATGACTGCAATCGCTGGGTGCATAGAGAGTGCGCCGCACTCACAGAAAGAGAATGCATCAGCCTTCTTGTGGCGAAGGAAATTCTCAAATTCGTGGGTGTTGTGATGGATGTCTGGAAGGTGAAAGTAAAAAAAGGGCCCTGCTGAAAAAAAAACTGGACTTATTGCCGAGTTTTTTTTCCAGTCCTTTGAGAAAAGGATTGGAGCAGTTGAAAAAAACGGAACGTATAGAGACACTTGAAAGAAAAATCAGAGAGGTGGTGGAAAAGAAACTGGCTAAGAGATTCAAAGATAATGATGAGAAAGAAAAAAGAGTGTCACAACCTCATTACCTTTAATTTACCGAGAGTGACAAAAACAAACAAAGTTGGCAAAATGGCAGATGAAGTGAACAAATTGAACAAAATAGTGGACCAGTTTTTTTGCCCAGAGTTGAAGTTCATAGACCCTGTCAGACTTGGGCCTGTAGGAGGGAAGCAGGCTGTGCCTCTTGAGAGTGAAAAGTAAACAAAAAAGAAACAAAACCAGAAATCCTGAAAAAATGCTCACAAAATCAGTAAAGGATCCTGATTACACACCAAGAGGAGGGGAGCACATGAAACAGTTAAGAGGGGAGATGAAACAGAGAGTTGAAAACAGGAGGACAGACTTACAGACGCCGATCAGACACGGAAAATTGTGAAAAGATCACCCAGACCTGGTCAGGGGTGAGGTCATCTGGAAATTGAGACCAGAAGGAATCTTACAAGAAAAAAATTAAATATTGTAAATAGTAATATACATTTGTTTCAAATCAAATTTTCCAATACAAATTTTATATACTAATAACATTGATGGATTATTAAATAAAAAGGTGAATTTCTCAGTTTAATTGATAAGAATCTTGCTATTATATCCATTACTGACGCGCCATTCCAAACATTTGAACAAGATTTCAATAATTCAGAATTCACTATACGGGGTTAAGATTTGTTTATAAGTTAATAATTCCAAAAGAGGTGCCTGTTTATATGTTAATGGATCTTTATGTGCTCACGAATGTAAGGAACCAATGATTTTATGTTGATTTTGAAGAAAGTGTTTGGGTTCAATTCAAAAGTAAGGACAACTTGACTGTTTTGTTTGGAAACACATATATAAAAATCCTGCCTTTTTCCACAAAATGGAAAAAGTAGTTAAATGAAAAATGAAATACAGTCCTATGATGTTGTGTGTATTACAGGTGATTTTAATTATCCTGATATTGATTGGAAAAGTACATGGTCAAATGAGAAGGATGAACTTTTTACAGAGTGTCTAAGGGATGTGTATCTTACTCAAGTGGTTCAAAATCTGACAAGAAAAGACTAAATCAAAAAGAGAATATATTAGACTTAGTTTTTGTTACAGATGAAAGAGTGATTTCAGATTTTGGACATAATGCCCCAGTTACAGTGGGGAAAAAAAAAAAAACCCATCACCATTCTTCCCATTCCCTCTTAATATTCAGGTCTTTTATACCCTTGCAGCACCTTTGCCACTATCTCCCTCTTACTAAGTGTTGACCTCCTTTGAGTCCTATCCTTACTTTCATCCTCCATTTGCAAGGACAGCTGTTCAAAAATTAAATCAAAGTAAGGGACATATACGATGGAATATTTCTACACACGCACACACACACAAGCACGCATGCATGCACGCACACACACACACATTGGTGAATGTTTTGAAATGGTAACATTTTATTCTCGGTGTATACCATATCAGTATGGTTCGGCATCTATTTGCACGTAGAACAAGGATTTTTTCATTCCCCCTCCCACTCCTTTCCACTTCCTTCTCCCTCTTCGCTTATTCACATATGCATATAAGCAGTTGAACTCTTATGAGTAATATGTCAGCCTGTTCCATACTCTGATGGATCTTGGACTCAGTGTATTGCATATGTACATGTGATCACATAGAATTGATGTTTCTGGATATCGGTGTATGTGGGCCCATAGTGTACACACACACGCGACGCATGCACGCACGCATGGTGAAAAAGAAGGAAAAATGTGTGAAAACGAAAGCATGTGCAGCATGGTCTTTGATTTTAGAGGGCTTGATCACTTGCGTAACCCATTGTTGTTGGCCCTCATTGCAGAAAAGCCCCAGGTTTCCCGAACAGACAGCAAAGTGAACTTCCACTTGACGCGGAGGAGCTTGGACGTAAGAGCTGGGGAATTTCTTCACACTATGCAGCAGCCTACTACCCGGACAGGCCACACACCCCAGCAGCGGAAGGAGATGTCGCAGTTATATACATCTCTTCTCCAAATTCTATCCATGTGAACCTTGTGCCATTGAGTTCAGGAAAGAGTAAGTTTGTCCTCCTTAGTTTTGTGGTGGTGGTGTTGCTAGTCTAGTTGGTGCATTGTCAAGCTGTTGTTGCAGGGCTTCTGGCAGGGCACAAATGTGCACATGTGTTGAAACCTGCATGCCATTATTCCTGGGACAGGCTTCATACATGTCCTGGAAACCTTCAGAAGTCCTGGAAAATTGGCAAGGTTGTTTTCCAGGGCTTGAAAAAGTGTTGGAAAAACGTACAAGCCCTCAAACTCCCAAAAAGTCCTGGAATTTTCTAAACCTGCCTGACCACATTCTTATTCTCAAGGCAGCAAAATTAAGAATTGGTCTCCTAAGAAAATATTCAGTGGATGGGAAATATTTTAAATGAAAAATTCAAATTTGTTGATCATGCTGACATCGTGATCACAGCAGATGACAGTTCTGCTGGTTGTCTGCTGCTGGATTTATACACTGCTGATTTATGTGAACATTGTGTGTGTGTGTGTGTGGTGTGTGTGTGTGGTGTGTGTGTTTATCTTTAAAATGTTCAGACTGGTTTAACATTAGCATACTTCTTACTGTAATTCCGATGTTAGAGGTGTTACTTTCAGTCCTTGAAATTTTTTGGCATGGCCCTGGAAAAGTCCTTCAATTGTTCTGAAAAAGATCTGTGGGAACCGTGCTGGGAGAGTGGATCTTCCCAAACCTTTAGGGGCCCACAAAATGTTATTTGTTTGTTTGTTTTTCATGTATGGCAGGCAGAATGACAGAGTGTTTCCTTTTGAAGGTTCAGGAAGAAAAATCCACACGATGGTTCCAGTCCCAACAGCAGAGTCCCCAGACCAAAATGAGAGAATGGATGGGAAGGGGTATGGGGTGGGACATTGCTGGGGAGGAGTTGAGAGGAGGCACATCTGCTTTATGTAATACATTGAACAGATGTTTTTTAGAAGACCCTATATGGACAAGACATGGCAACAGCCTGAGTATGAATTGCCAAACTTTATGGATTTACCAAGATCTGTGCCATTCATATGTTGTGTTGTGTGTGTGTGTGTGTGTGTGTGTGGTGTGTGGTTGGTTGTGTGTGTGTGAGACTGCATGACTTTTGAAACATTGACAGTAAATTTTTATCAAATCAGATTGAAAAATGAAAGAATCTTTATGGGAAGAAAAACAAGAAGGCAAGTTTGGACTGTAAGTGGGGGGTGGGGGGGGGGAGCTTTGACAGTTAGGCAACACTAATTTCAAATTTTCCTTCATACACTTGTATTTTCTATTACACATATGAATTGAAATTGGAGGGAGGAGAAAACAATAATTTGTTTAAATAGCAACGGGGTGTTTAAAAAAAAAATTTAATTGCTGAATGTGAATGAATAGCAATTCCTCTGGCATGTAATTATTTCATCATTTTTCATGGCAAATGTAACTATGGTAGCGCTGTTGGTATATTTGTTTTTGTTATTTTCAGAAGATCACATCCACCAAAGGATTTGTTTTTTTTAAACCTGCACATATAGAATAGACAAGAGAACGCAGGAGAAAAACAAGAAAAGTTTTATCATTAAACAATATGAATATATTTGTAATGTTTGTCACAAACCCTGACCAAAGATGACCGGGAAGGCTGTAGTATCAATCTCCATGTATCACAGGCACAATTTCTAGACCACTCACCACGTGGAAGTACAGGATTTGGCGTGTGCAGAAAGACCGTGTTGACTGTTGGGGGGGAAGCAGAATGAGAGTAATGTGGTCATAGCTCCAAAGATTAAAATACTGATTATCATGGGAGAAGGAGAATGTGAGAAACGTGTCATAGCTCCAAAGATTTAAAATGCTGATAATCATGGAGAATGAGTGAATGTGTCTCATAGCTCCAAAGATTAAATGCTGATTTATCAGCATGCAGTCTACGGGCTACTGAAGTGGAGCACTTTTAGTGTTCCTGACTGGCAAACTACTCATTAAAAAGCTAATAGATTGTGCTATTTTAGTGTGTGTGTGTTGTGTGTGTGTGTGTGTGTTGTGTGTTGTGTGTGTGTGTGTGTGTGTAATTCCCCTAAACTCGGTAATGTGCCATTGTGCTGCATGATAAATGGACAATGAAATGATGATTAGATTTTTCACACATGTCTTCTGAATTATAGTCATTTCCAGATTATCTAGAGGTGAGACACAAATGCAGGTTTGAAGTATGCCTTTACAAGGACATGTGACCCTCACCTTCAGGTCTTCACATACTTCAGTGATGCTGTGCTGTGTGGGTGACCATAGTTAACCCATTGTTTTTCTATGTCTTCTTTGTTAAAATTTGTTATCCGACCTGGCCTGAGAGCGACTTTTTATTGTCCCAAATGATTGTTTTGATGATGAGGGCATTAAGTATCTTCCCATTCCATAAATGTTTTGAGGGAATGTTTGCATGTGCATATCATGTGTGTGTATGTGCGACGTGTATGTTGGATGCACAGATACTGTTTTATGTCTTTCTTAGATCTGTAAGCAGTGCTCTCATCCATATTTCACATTTTATTTCAACAGCTTGAAAGGCAATGAACCAGACATCTCCAGTCGACGTAAACCTTCTCCTGTGGTTTTGGCCGGCTTCATAACGGAGTGAACAAGAGGCTGGGAAAGGAGGAATTTGCCTCTGCTCCAGGGTGGATGAAGCGGTCGAGGTGGAGAGGATGGTGTGGAAAGATGGCAGCTGTTGATTGAATTTTCAGGGTTCCCATAGCTGACAATAAGTTTGGAAAAAAAGGGTTTTGGGGAAAAACAGATGTCCTTTTCGCAGCTTGTGTAAAGTTTTGAGCAAAATGGCACTTGGTGTCTGTGGCTTGGGAAGTTTGGGAACACTGATCAACAAGCATCTTCAAAACTCGAAAACAAGCATCCTTAACAAAACCAAAGAGATAGAAAACCACACAACAAAGGCACAAACAAATATATTTCTAATTGTCTGAAATTGCCAGCAGCATCATGACTACTTATGGGGTGTAACCTTTTTGTTATCTTTTAGTTTAAGTCTTGTGTGTAGAAAATGAACATTTACCTGCTGTTGCAGATATATGTGTTATGAGTAATGTAACATGTTGGAACACCCGTTGACTGGTGTGGGAACACACGTGATCCTTGGGGTTGGGAAAGGTTGGGAAAGGTTGTTGGAATTGGTTGTTTCTCCAGTCTATATAACCGTGATTTTTTTTATAACTGTGTTTGTGAAAAAAAAAACTTGATTAAAATGGAAAGCAAGCCCTCTTATGGGTCAATATTCTAATTATTTTAGAGTATGCCTGCACATTTGTCTTTTCCTTCAGTACAAGTTTTAAAAGATGATCAACTTGTGCAAACGTGTAGCAAGGCAGTGTCTTTTTCCTGCAGTAAAAGGAATCGTTGTGCAATTTTTAGCACAGTCTTTTCCTTGGTACATGAAAGATAATCACATGCGCATGTAGTAGCGATTCGCACTGTGTCTTTTCGCTGGTAACACTGAATCTGTGTAACAGCCTTGTACACTTAGAATTCTGTTTACCGCCTTGGTACATGAAAGGAATCAGTGTTTACAGCCGTTGAACGGTAGCATGAAAGGAATCAGTTTTTACAGCCTTAGTACATGAAAGGAATCAGTATTTACCGCCTTGGTACATGAAAGGAATAAGTGTTTACAGCCTTGGTACTGAAAGGAATCGGTGTTTACAGTCCCAACTAGGCACATCTCAGAAAGACTGACTGACGTGTATGCAGTGTGGAATTATGTTCCTTTCTCGTGAAGGACTTTGGTAATTTCACGAGCAACCGCATACCTTGAGTTTTGTTTTTACAATAATTAAAAAGAAAACAGTTGTGTGCGAGCGGGCACACACACACAACACACACCACACACAGCACTCACATGCATGCAGGCATTTGCATGCATTTTCTTGCACACACAATATTTCGACCTTCCAAAGTCTTCCTGCAGGAAACTTTACTTTAATGATGATGATCACCACACACACACACACAACACACAGTGTGTGTTCTCCTCATCATTAAAATTTCCCAAGGAACCTTTGGAAGGTTGATATATTGGGAATATTTCATGAGTCTGTTGTTTTTATATATCTATCTATAGGTTCAAATTTGTGGAATATTTTCTGATTCCTGCTTTTGTATATCTATCTGTCTGTCTGGGTCTCTCTCTCTATATATTCTCAAGAATGAAAAACAAACAGTCAGTTTTTCGTGTCTCAGACTGTATTTTTAACAAATTTTCGCCAAGGTACAATGGAAGCTGTTTTACTTCGCAGCAAAAAATTGTTAAAAATACCAGTCTGAGACATGAACCAAACTGTTGTTTTTTATTCTTTGTATTTTACCATGCTCTGGTTTTGACTTCAGTCTATTTCTACAGGGCAGAGCTCAGGACAAACAAGATAGCATTATTTTTTAAATATATATATATATATATGCTGAACAATTTAGTAGTTGGGGAAAACAAGTTGCAGGCTAACAATTCGTTCTGTCGTTTATGGTAATGACTTAGAAAAGATTTGAACTTTTAGAAAAAAAAAAAGAAGAATAGCAAGTGGGCAGGAATATATTATAAATATGCAGGAAAACCCTTCACTACTGCATGAGGGAACCATTGTAATCCCTCTCAAAGGCAGATCTTTTGTATTGGCTGCTTCTAGCATGAGGGACCCATTGTAATCCCTCTCAAAGGCAGATCTACTTTGTATTGGCTGCTTCTAGTCCCATGAGGAACCATTGTATTCCCTCTCAAAGGCAGATCTCGTTTGTATCTCCATTTGGCTGCTTCAATTGTAATCCCTCTCAAGGCAGATCTATTTGTATTGGCTGCTTCATTGTAATCCCCTCTCAAAGGCAGATCTATTTGTATTGGCTGCTTCTAGGCAGAGGGAACCATTGTTAATCCCTCTCAAAGGCATATCTATTTGTATTGGCTGCTTCATTGTAATCCCTCTCAAAGGCAGATCTATTTTGTATTGGCTGCTTCTAGGCTTCCGTCCGCTGGAATCGGACTCATCAGGGAAACATGCTGATGGTGTGCTCTGGCGATCTTGTTGGCAAAAATAGAGACACATGCACAGGCCCATAATTTCTGTGGTGTTGTCACACACCATAGGGGTTCAAAAAGTAAGAATCCAACTAGGACCCCAAAAGCAGCCAGCAAAGGATAGTAAATGGAATACAATGAAAAGTTGGGAGAGGAAAAATGTTGCTGAAAAACTAAAAGCATCATGCAAACAGTATAAAATGTAGGGGACAATCTTTGAGCCTATGCTTGAGGATCCATTTCAAGGATGCATAGGGAGATCAAAGGATATGGAACAGTCTGAGTGGTCAGCTCTGCTGTTCAATAAACTCAAGCATTGTCACGATAGGCTTAGAATTGTTGCAGGACAACCTTTGTCATGGCTAAGAGATATGCAATCTCCCACTGATTTGACCAAACATCATATATGGCTGAACAATTAAGTAGTGGGGAAAACAAGTCCAGGCTAACAATTTCTTCAGTCATTATCAGGAATACTTGGCAAAGATTTTGAACTCTTCTAGAAAAAAAAACTCAAAAGGTAAGAAAATGGGGAGAATGTTATTATAAATATGGAGAACCCTTCACTAGCTGCATGACTGAACCATCGTATCTCTCTCAAAGGCAGATCTATTTGTATTGGCCTGGCTCCTAGCCTTATCTCGTCCGCATGGATCGGACTCTCATCAGGTGAGAGAGATATATGTATAGTTCATAATTACTAGGTTGAAAGACAATAGATGTAGGAGTTACATCATGCTGAAGATTTCACTGTAAATCATAGCCAGCAGGTTGGAGAGCTGGTTACTGTTTTCTCCATGTTGCTTATGCCCTCTTACAGCAGTAACATGTTTTATTCTAAGGACCAGGTCTTGTTCAGATTGGCATCCCTCCATTCTCTTCCCCTTTGGCAGAGCTCCTCTTCAATGCTGTCTAATAAACTGTACAATCAGTTGTGGATAACATTAAGGAGAGAGAGGTGGGAAGGGATGTTTACTGTAACACTGTTCATCTTCATGCTGTCCTTAAAACTGTACAATCATTTTGGATTAACATTAAGCAGAGAGAGTAGGAAGGATGGTTACTGTACACTGTTCATCTTCATGCTGTCTTAAAACTGTACAATCAGTTTGTGGATAACATTTAAGCGAGAGAGTAGGAAGGGATGTTTACTGTATTGCCTGTTCATCTGTCATGCTTCTTCTTAACCTTTTTGCGACTCGCCATGTGATAGTGATGGCTCAACTCAGTCGACCCTTTCACGTATGACCTGTTCCATGATGACAGCACCGCTGCTGTATGTGACTCCATGTACATGTCAATGCTCCCTGACGGCACAACTATAAAAAAAAATCCCATGTTCTGTCCTCTGCGTCTAGAGGATTCAGCTGCCCTAAAGATTTAGAACAGGGTTCTAGCCACTGGAAGGGTAAGTTTCTGCACTGGCACGATCGATGACTCTTGTGACCTGTCCTCGATTAGTATGAACACAGAGACCCATCTGGCACTGGAATTTCTGCAAAAGGCAGTTGTGTGGCATTTCCTGCCTCCGCGACCAGAAATGACTGACATGGGTGTTAGAACTGTTCAGCAAAGTGATTCAGAGGACTGAGGGGGTAAAGGTGTACAGTTTTAGGGGGGGGGGGCAGATTAGAATAATCATGAGCTTGATTTAGTATTCTTTGTGTATGTAATAGGTTTTAAACGTATCGTCAGAAGCCATAAACATTGAAAAGTGTGTTTAGTGTGCAAATGATTTCTTTTCCTTTTTTTTAAAAACACACAAAGTTCACACTCGGATTTGAGCATATTGAATACATTAGGCTTCCTCTCTGCATTCTGTTTCAAAGTAAGAGCAAAATTTTATGCCCCATTTCTTTCTTCCTCATCTGCTGATCGTCATACTAACCAAGATGTGTTGTTCTCCTACGGTTTTACTTATGCTGGTTTCCATAACTGTAGCGTTGCTAGTTTAACCCAAATCGTATTAAGTGTATGCTCATTGTCCACAGTTCGCGTTTAAAAAACCTTTCGTTGATATCAATTGCTTTGCTAGGTTTCTAATTGTGAGGACATAAGATAAAATCAAAAAAGTGCGAAAATCGGGCGCGTCGCCTGCAATGTTAGTAAGCCAGCATGGTTCACATGCCTGCCGGGGAGGTGACATTGGCTCTGCCGTGCCCATCATGAAAGTATTAAAACTATACAATTCAGGTGTGTGTAAGAAGCATTAAGCACAAAGAGGTTGAGAGGAATGGTTACTGTACACATTGTCCATATGATATCCCAGTAGAAGAAGGGAGTGTCATCCACTGACTCTGTAGCTTACCCCCCATCCCCCCTACCTTTTTTAAACATGATATGTAGGGTTTTCTTATTTTGTTCTTTTATGTGTGTGGATACTTGGGACGTTTTTAAAGGATGAGCATCTGGAAAGTCCTGTGCTTGAAATATCTCTCTTTCTCTTTAAGAGATTTCCCATGGTAATTTCTATGCTTTTTTACTTATCTTTCTGTTCAACACTTTCTACCCAATACGATAATTGTTTTGTTTTATTTTTTCGACTAGCCGTATATGCATTTCTTGATGATCTCAGAACTTGACAATTTACAGGCATTTTATTCCATTATATTTTGGGGCTTCTAATAATGTGAGCGTCCGTTTTGCTTTTGGTTGCATTGCTGGCCACACTTGTAAATAATTCTGTTTGCGTTCAGGTTTATAGTTATGTGGATCTTTTTAAACATTTGCTGGGGAGAATAGACAACACCAGAACATGTTCATCGATATTTTAAAGGGTTTATACCTTAATGATTAGTGTCTCTCCATTTTTGTTATATGTTTTCACTGGGGGGGGGGGGGGTGATATGGCCCATGATGTCAGCTGGATCTATAACTTTAAACAAGTGTCATGTACACATGAATAAGCATTGCACATTCTTTGCTGTTTCGGGAGTTGCCAATCACAAGAGTGAAAAGGAGTTCTGTAAAAGAAAGCCAAGTTCTCATGATACAACTTATCTGAGTTGGAAGGATCCACACACATTCAGGTATTTTACTTCTTGCTTTACTTGATTGACATTTGGGTGATATGTGCAGTGCGTAATTAAACTTCTACCTCTTCCCCCTCCCCCCCCCCCCCCCACCCAGGCCAAGTTGTACATCCACATCAGTGAATCTATCAGGGCCCAGATTCAAAGGGTTGTGTCCTGAGAACAATAGATACGACATGGACAGTATGCTAGGATGAAACATACAGCTCTTAGGACACACCGCAGATAAGCGACTGTCTTTCCCCACTTGTAAGGTACAAACAGCATGGTCAGCTTCACATCGGATCTCCATATCTGCTGTGAAATGAAAATTGGTGCAAGTAACTGCACAGCGTAGATGCATTGCAGTAGAAGTTATTTTGGGTTGATTTTAAGGACCACTTTCACACTTGTATGGTGCAATACTGTCTAAGTTGTTGTTGATTTTTAAGGACCCCCTTTCACAGTGTTATTTGCCAATACATTAGAAGTTGTTGTATTTTAACTGACCACTTTCTAACTTTCTTTTTTTAAAAAGTCAGTTTTATAAATTGGTTTGTTGTCTGTTTTTTTCTTTGTTTTTTCGTTTTTCAGCGAACATGGACTTACAGTTTGACTGTGTGACAGTTCACCCCTCCTCCATGTCCTTCCCCCTCCCTTCCCTCCTCCCCCTCACACAGTCCTCTCCTTCACTCCAGTCAGCATGTAATGATGTGCGCGAA